>CM050322.1:66997141-67047141 GCA_027475135.1 Bactrocera correcta
GGCGTGAGCTGGTTCCCACAACTATTTGCCCCGCCATCTCGATATCACAAATAGGTCGCCATGACAACAATCTTACTATCAACGGCATCGTAAACGGACGACTGTCAACGCTTACTTTGGATACTGGTGCCACACATTCAATTATCCGACCGGATGTGGTAAGAGGAATGGTTGAACCATTAATCGGTTGCAAGCTTCGAACGGCCACCGGGGAGGAAGCAGCTGTCGCGGGAAAAGTGTTTTGCGAAGTGATGATTGGTACCCTGGAAGTTAATCACACCTTCATCGTAGCAGAAATCACGGATGAAATTATAATGGGAGTAGATTTCATGATTGATCACGGGGTTACTTTGGATTTAAACAAGCAAATGCTGTTTTGCCAGAACATGGAGATGCCTATAAACACCGGATATGTGACCAACGTTGAAAGTAAGAGGGTAATTGTTGATGATAATCAGAATATTCCACCAAAATCTGAGGCGATTGTATGGGCTAAAGTGAATGGAGGAGGTGGGACTGAAGAGTTGTGGATTGTGGAACCAACAAAAATAGATACACCCATATTGGTAGGAAGAACGCTTGTGAAAACTAGAGAAGACGCCACCATTCCGGTCAGAGTAGTGAATGAATTCAACACGCCTATAAGTCTGAAGAAAGGAGCAGTAATTGGACAGTGCCAGAATATAAGTGCAATAGCACGATGCGAACGGTCACAACAGAAGCCTACTATTGAGCCACAGCAGATAAGTCCTACACTCCTAAATAATTTGCTGAACGAACTGCATGGAAATGAAAAATTAAAAGCAGAAAAACTATTAGAAAAATACGCATCCATATTTGCAAACGAAGGAAATACAGGAAGAACCGGCATTGTCAAACATCGCATAAATACTGGAGACGCTAAACCAATCCGACAAGCTCCGCGTAGGGTTCCACTAGCAAAACGTGAGGATGCTAACAAAATTATTGAAGACATGCACAAAAACGGTGTAATCGAACCTTCAATAAGTCCATGGAGCTCACCTATCGTCTTAGTTAAAAAGAAAGATGGTAGCACCCGTTTCTGCGTAGATTATAGGAAGTTGAATGATGTCACAAAGAAAGACAGTTATCCTCTACCAAGAATCGACGATACATTAGACACCTTGTCTGGAGCGAAATGGTTTTCTACATTAGATCTACAAAGTGGATATTGGCAAGTCGAGATTGATGAATGTGACCGTGAAAAGACCGCTTTCAGTATGGGCGACGGGTTATGGGAATTCTCTGTGATGCCATTTGGGTTATGTAATGCGCCTGCAACGTTCGAGCGACTGATGGAACATGTGTTAAAAGGACTCAACTGGAAGACATGTTTGGTGTATCTTGATGACATTATCATCATGGGAAAAAGTTTTGATGATCATCTGAAAAATCTAGAGGAAGTCTTTCAGCGAATAGCATCAGCCGGATTACGCTTGAATCCCAAAAAGTGTTCATTATGGAAGAAGCAGGTCACATATCTCGGACATAAAGTGTCAACAGAGGGAATTCACACCGAGGAAGGAAAAATAAAAGCAGTGAAAGATTGGCCTCGACCCACCAACATTCATGAACTCCGCAGCTTCCTCGGCTTATGCACGTATTACCGCCGTTTTGTACCTGGATTTGCGAACGTGGCTAGAAGTTTACATGATTTAACAAAGAAGAATCGCCCGTTTGTATGGCAGTTGGAACAAGAAAAAGCGTTTGAGCAGCTTAAAGAACTACTTTGTACGGCGCCGATGTTGGCTTATCCAATACCTGGAAAGAAATTCATCCTGGATACAGATGCGAGCGCTTATGGAATTGGAGGTGTCCTGTCTCAGCTCATCGACGGACAAGAAAGAGTAATTGGGTATTACAGCAGAGTGCTCGGGAAACCAGAGAAAAACTACTGTGTGACGCGAAAAGAACTACTAGCTGTGGTGGAATGTGTAAAACATTTCCACAAGTATTTGTATGGACAACGATTCTTGCTGAGGACTGATCATGCAGCATTAAAATGGTTATTACAGTTTAAGAATCCGGAAGGCCAAATTGCACGATGGATCGAAAGATTACAGAATTTCGACTTCGAAACGGAACATCGAAAGGGGATTCACCACAAAAATGCGGATGCATTATCACGTCGCCCTTGTCCACTGGAATGTAAACATTGCTCCAAATCAGAGGGAAAAGAAGGTATAATCGACGTGCGATTACTGAATATAGAACCTGAAGATGATTGGACTCCTCATCGCATCAGAATCAATCAGCTGGAGGACCCTGATCTTGCAAAGCTGGTAATGGCCAAAGAAAATGGGGTACGACCACCAAAGGAACAAATAAGTAACGAGAGTCCAACGGCAAAAGCATATTGGGCCCAATGGAACAGCATAAACCTCGTTAATGGATACCTTCATCGTACCTGGGAAAGCGAAGATGGCAAACAGTCTCGTCTGCTGATCATAGTACCGAAGTCCATGATCCCGAAAGTATTGAAAGAATATCACAATGGACCTAGTGGAGGGCACCTTGGGATTACAAAAACTATTGAGAAGATTAAACAACGGTTCTACTGGATCGGTTGTCGAGATTCCATAGCAGAATGGATAAGTAATTGCGTAGAGTGCATGGCAGCTAAAGGTCCTAAAGCCAAGAGTCGCGGCAGGCTACAACAGTACAACGTGGGATCACCATTTGAACGAGTCGCAATGGATGTTGCAGGTCCGTTCCCAACCAGTACGGCCGGAAACAAATATCTACTGGTTGTCATGGACTATTTCAGTAAATGGCCAGAAGTATATGCCTTACCAAACCAAGAAGCGAAGACAATAGCCGAAGCGTTTGTAGAAAATTGGATAACAAGGTTCGGAGTGCCCGTCGAATTACACTCAGATCAAGGCAGGAATTTCGAATCTTCCATTTTCCAAGAAGTCTGTACATTATTGGGCATCCACAAGACACGGACAACAGCGTTACATCCACAATCAGATGGAATGGTGGAGAGATTCAACCGAACGCTCGAAGAACATCTGCGGAAAATCGTTGATAAAGATCAACGGAATTGGGACAAGTGCATCCAGATGTTCCTGCTGGCGTATCGTTCAGCGAAGCACGAGACAACTGGTTACACGCCAGCAAAGATTATTTTCGGATCTGATCTGCGACTCCCTGCTGATCTTAAGTTTGGAACGAATCCTACAGCTGTAAGAAATGATGGAGATTATTGTTCTGCCTTAAAGGAAGAAATGAATGAATTGCATCTAATGGTAAGACAGCACACGCATCTGATGAGCAATAAGATGAAGGACCGGTTCGATCAAGCGGCAAATTCAAAAGGTTTTGAAGAAGGTGATCTGGTCCTGTTGTACAATCCACTTCGAAAGAAAGGCTTGTCCCCGAAATTGCAGACAGCCTGGGAAGGACCCTATATGGTGATGAAACGACTTAATGACGTGGTATACCGCATACAAAGAAATGGGAAAGCACGATGTAAAATGAAAGTAGTGCATTTGGAGAGGCTCGCCCCATTTGGTTCAAGAGGATTTGTGCCTAATCGGGACGATTAGGCTTTAGTGGAGGGCAGTGTTACAAAAAGTAGTATTAAGTTGTATTTGTATTGCTATATGCATCCCTTATTATGAACAATAGCTGTAGGTATATGGAATAGCATTTGTCTTGTTGTAGACATCTGGCGCCGCGGCTGTCTGCTTGCGTCTGGCGCCGTATAGCATTATGTTCTGGTAACTTCCAGAGGCGATATTCTAGAAGGACACGTCGGCATCAGCGAGAAGTACGTGGCTATATAAGCCGTGGCAGCGCGAACGTAATCGATCAGTGCTAAGAGTAAACTGCTATAGTGTAGACGAGTTGTGAAATAAAGAGTAGTTGAATTAAATTAAACAGTTGTAGTTTTATTTGTCAATCCAGAGATACGAACCTAACAAAGTGAACTAGCAAGCAGTAAAATCGTAACAATATATAGCGAATACATAACTACAAGGGATACGAGCAAAGCTAAACAAAAGCAAACATATAAAGCATATACATATGACAATATATGAGACATACAAACAATTTTGCGTATTGTATTTTTTATTTCGCGTTCTTAATTCGTTTGCAGATACAAATATACAAATAAGCGCGAGTGAACTGAAGATACTTTGGTACACTTCAACAAATTTTCAGTCACATTAAAAAAAAAAAAAAAAAAATATCGAACCTTTTCATAAAAACAAGGAATTAATCTTTGCGGTAGCGAAACGAAAATTTGATCACATAATATATTTTACAAAAATAAATCTTCTATTAACAAAAATTTTTAATTTATACTCTTTCTATTTGACTACATTGCTGTAGCAATATTAATTTTGAAACAATTATTTAGTTGACAAAACTTTAAGCTAAAAGCTTCAAACTCTATTCAAATTAATGCAATCTGACAAATCAAGAGAGGTTAAGCCAAAAACACCTCTGTCATTACAAATTCCTAAAATGGCTGATGAACATAAGCCACAAAGCACACCTGCAGAAGCTACACGCTCAAAGCAGAGTATAAAACAAAAAAGATCAAAAGATCAGACAATATCTAGATTCATCACTGAAAGTGACAGTTTTATAAGATATTGTACAAGATTTCAAGCTTCCCCTATTACTGACATTACGGAATCAGTTTAAAATATACAATTAGAAAGTGTTAACAATCTATGGGCACGCCTTCTGGCAGCGTACCATACAGTACTAGATACTGACGACGCAGAACTCCCAGAAAACACAAAAGCTTCGGCGACAGCCAAGTGTAATAACTGCCGCGATCAATACGAATTGACAAAGGGAATGATAACTGAACAAATAAGTTTAGTAAAGCCAAGTAGAGCCACTACTCCCCTCCCAGAGTAGTTACAACACAAAAAGAAGATAAAGGCATGTATCTAAAGGTACCAGCTTATGATACTGAAGTTTTCAATGGATGTTATGACCAGTGGCCGTCCTTCCCGGACATGTTCACTGCCGTTTATATAAACCATCCTAAACTTTCACAAGCACAAAAGTTATACCATCTAAGGTACAAAACAAAAGGGGAAACAGGCAGTATCGTCAAGCGATTCGCTTTAAATGACGAAAATTTTAAGCTGGCTTGGGAAGCACTGGTCGAAAGATACGAAAATGGAAGGGTTATGATAGAAAACACATTAAAAACATTATTACATCTACCAAAAATTCAAAAAGAAACCAGCCAGGAATTTCAAAATTTATACTCGACAGTGACTAATTGCATATCAGTCTTAAAAGCACAAAATATCTCCACAGAATCGTGGGACCCCATCATAGCAACTATTTGTGCAGAAACACTCCCTGATGCTGAGTTACTACGATGGGAACAATCACTCGTGGAAAGGAAAAAAATGCCCACATGGGAGCAAATGAAAGCATTCCTCACTGCTCAATACGAGATAGCTGAGCGAATCGACAACAAAAATATAAATCAAAAATGTCATCAAAATGACTCAATTAAAAACTTGTTGAAACCTCAAGCCAGCAATAATATGCAATACCATAGACACGTTAATAAAAGTCACACTTTCGTGTCAAACCAAACTAATAAATGGCAACCATTATGTGAAATTTGTAAAGGAGGTTATAACATAAGATCTTGCGAGAAATTTAAAAAAACTTTCCGTTTCTGACTGGAACAATCTTGTCAGACAACATAAACTTTGCATCAACTGTCTGTCGAATGCTCATACGACAAAAGACTGTGAAAGCAAATTTAATTGTGTGTACTGTCAACGAAGACATCACTCATTGCCTCATATTACGAACTTTCAAAATATGAAGCAAAATCAAATCAATTCAAGCTCTTCATTCACAGAATGAAAGCAAAATTCTTTTACCCACTGCGGTCATCGCTATTGAACATAGAGGAGAATTATTCAAAGTAAGAGCACTAATAGATCAAGGATCTCAAAGATCCTTTATATCATCGAAAGCTCAAAAAGCCAATAAAACATCCAAATTTCCAAATCTCGGGAGTGGGCGGAAGAATTATCCAAAATTCGAACAAAATATGTCCAATTACCATAGTATCTCCAAATGCGGATATTAGAATAGATGCACAAGCCATCGTTCTACCGCAACTTACAAATTTGCTTCCAAGCTATAAAGTAAATAAAATACACTGGGAAAAATGCTCACATCTCAAATTAGCAGATCCCAATTGTCATACCCCATCACAAATCGACATATTATTAGGCAGTGATTTAATACCTCAAATAATTCTTGAAGGTATTGAGAAAATCTCCAATAAATTGTTAGCCCAAAATACAATCTTTGGGTGGATTATAAGTGGCCAAGCCCCTGAAAAAATAAATTCTTTCACCACACAAGTGGATAATATCTCAAACGAGTTTTTAAACAATCAACTCAAAAAATTATGGGAAATAGAAGAATTACCTCAGACTACTCAACTTTCAGAAGAAGATCAGGCATGCGAAGCCTATTACAAGTCCACAACAACAAGAAACGAACATGGTCGTTATGTTGTGCGACTACCATTCAAACCAACTTTTCCTGAAACCATAGCTCTAGGCCACTCTAGAATATCAGCAGTCCAGCAATTTCTAAGCCTGGAAAAAAGCCTGATAAAGAAAAGTGAGCTCAAATCGGCATACGATTATGTGATGGACGAATATCTTGACCTCAATCATATGGAAGAAGCTGTACCATATGAAAAGGTATCTACAGGTAGATATTTATCTTTTTATCTGCCACATCATGGGGTAATAAGACCTGATAAAATCACAACAAAAGTACGAGTGGTTTTCAATGGCTCAAAGTGTACGAGCTCAGGCAAATCACTCAATGATGTACTATACACAGGGCCAACATTACAAAATGATCTCATGTTGCTAATTCTAAATTGGCGCATGTTTAAATACGTTTTCAATGGGGATGTAGAAAAATGTACAGACAAATTCTAGTACATGAAGATGACCAAGATTTCCAACGTATAGTCTTCCGGAAATCAAGTAATAGTCCAATCAGCGACTACAAACTTAAAACCGTCACCTTTGGCATCAATTGCGCACCCTATTTGGCGATCAGGACACTGCATGAAGTGGCAAAAACCTGTGAAACAAATTTGCCCTTAGCAACTTCTGTGTTACAAACACAAACATACGTTGATGATATTTTATCAGGAAGCCACAATCTGTCATTAGCGTGCGAATCACTATCGCAAGTGATCAAAGCATTAAGTACAGCAGGTTTCCCTCTAAAGAAAATTACTTCAAATCACCCTGATATAATAAAAAACATTAAAAAGGAAGACTCATTAGATATATAGTTAAATACACCGACTGGTATACAAAGAAAATAAGATTTTATTGTGAAATAATAAAGTGAATTAAATATTATAACGTGTGAAAACCAGTGCTTTTTATTTTCCAACTCATAGGTATACTATAAAAAGTAAGTATACCAGTGCCACACGTTACTAAACGGTCCTTCGAGCCTTTCAGAAAGGCACCTAAGCAAAAAATAAAGCAAAAATTTCAATAACTTCCTGGTGCAAGTGCGCAAGTGCAGTGTTGAAGCACAAAATTCATAAAAGAAAATAAAAAAAACCTTTAAGTGAACATACTAGGACAAAGTTAAAGTGAACAAACATATATGTTACAGTGAAAAAAAAGGAAACATCCCAGAATCACGGAAAACAGAAAGTAACGTAAAAATATAAGTACATAAAAGAAATTTAAATATAAGAAAAGAAAAAAGTGACGTGCAAAGATACATAAAAGAAATTGAAACATAAAGTGAAAAAAACCTACTAACATCAAAACGGGCGCGGCAATAATATAACAAAGTTTGACTAACATAAAACCTAAAATCAGAAACGGGCGCGAAATAAACTAAAAACCCAAGCAACAAAACCGAACCCTACTAACATCAAAAACGGCCGCGGTAAAATTACAACGTTCAAGAAAAATACAAACATTAAAACTAAAGCAGCAAACAGGGGATAGCATATACACAAATCACAATTAGCATAAATAGCAATTGTCACGGGAAACTACACCAACAAACAACAAAGTCAAAGACAGTAAATCATCAGGGACAGCGCTGGACGTACATAAGAGGAAAAGGAACTTAGAGAAACACAAAAAAGAGTAAAGGTTCAATGACCCAAAACCCTTGGCGGAAATATAAGTGAGTCCGTCCCAAATTTACTTTGATATATATAAATATACATAAATTCAATTTTTATGCACATATATATATTTTATGTTAAGGTACAGTTTTGACGGACACCGTTAACCGTTCTTAACAGTTCGATATATGTATATCTACAAAAAAAAAAAATAATAAATGCAAAAAAGTGCAGTACCCGCTTTTTGCTTAGCTTGTGTCGTTAGGCACCCCAATATAATTTCAGAAAAACAAAAAATTTTTTCCTAAGTCAAGTATAACTTGCGATAATTCTTGCGATACCCCTTGGGCTATAAATAAAAGCAACAAGCAGGATCGCTCAAACCCTAAGCAAAAGCGGAAGATACGAAAAGAAAACGAAATATATTGTTATGTATCCAGATATTCCCCACACCCTACACATCATATTCCGTACGCTTCCCAACACTTAATCTCTATTTCTCCTTGTCTCCCATCTCCTATTGCAATAATTATCATGTCGCCCACTCCACCCGTTATTCGCTTTAAGCACGCTTTGGGCATTCTAGAGTAATCAGAAGAAGTCAGTTGTACGTTTGAAATTGTTGAATAAAGAACTCGCTAAATAAATATAAACAAAAGAACTCATTTTATACTTATAACGGAAAGAACTCATTTGATACTTAACTGGCGCAGTCGGAAGCGAACCACGCGTAGTGTTTTTCTGAAAAAGAAATTCAAGTGAAGCGAACCACGGAGTAGTGTTTTTCTGAAAAAGAAATTCAAGGGAACCGATCCACGCGTAGTGTTTTTCTGAAAAAGAAATTCAAGGGAACCGATCCACGCGTAGTGTTTTTCTGAAAAAGAAATTCAAGTGAAGCGAACCACGAGTAGTGTTTTTCTGAAAAAGAAATTCAAGGGAACCGATCCACGCGTAGTGTTTTTCTGAAAAAGAAATTCAAGTGAAGCGAACCACGCGTAGCGTTTTTCTGAAAAAAAGCGGACGTAACACAACTGATCAAAAAACGTAACGACAGCAGCAAAGCAGAGTGTTTCAATCAGTGTTCGTCAAAGTGAAAAATACCTATAGTGAAAAGTAAAAAGGTCAAAGGAATCAGCAGAGTGAAACTATTTATTGAACAAAGCAGTTAGTCCAGTGAAGAAAAAAAAGTGGAAAAACGTACAACAAGTTTAAAGCGAAAAGAATAAGAAAAAATTACATGCAAAACCAATAATAACGGAAAATTTTGAAGTAAAAAAAAAAAAAAAAAACTTAACAGTTAGACCAGTGAAGAAAAGAAAAGTACAAAAACGTACAATTGTGAGTACAGTCTAAAGCGAAAAGAACAAGAAAAATTACATGCAAAACCAATAATAACGGAAATTTAAAAAAAAACAAAAAAAAAAAACAAAAAAAAAAAAACTTAACAGTTAGACCAGTGAAGAAAAGAAAAGAACAAAAACGTAAATTGTGAGTACAGTCTAAAGCGAAAAGAACAAGAAAAAATTACATGCAAGACCAATAATAACTGAAATTAAAAGTAAGAAAAAAAAAGTCAACAGTTACACCAGTGAAAAAAAGTAGAAAAACGTACAATTGTGGGTACAAGTAAATAAAAAAAAAAAAAAATCACATACACGAGCAACAACAGCAGCAACAGTGACAGCAATAAAAACAGCAACAGCTCCAGTGGCTACAGGCAGCAGACACTTGTAAACGTCGAATTGGAAGCTTAGCAGAACCAATTGCAGCATCAACAACAAGAACATAATTTCCTTCATTTTAATTATTATTCTATTCTACAGAATGAAATGTATGTATGTATAATAGAAGTTAATATTACGAACCGTATCGATAGCTTAAGAATTCATTTTTTTTCTTCCTTCTTAAGAAGTATAATACTGATAAATACAAGTTGTAACGCAGAAGCGAATTAGAAGTATTGTTGGTTAAGTTCAAAATTATTGTAAATTTTCGATTTATAAATTAAATTGCGTAAAACATGGATCAGTTGGACATAAGTAGCAGATTTAAGCTTATTTCAAGTAATCTAAATGCGATTCCGCATTATGATGGTAATAGAGACGCACTACTTAATTTTATCGAAAGAATTGACTTAATGGTGCCTATTTTGGAGCCTCTCCCATCCGAATATAAAATATTGTTAATGGGCAACATTAAAGACAAAATTACGGGTAGTGCAAGAAGGTCCCTACTAATGAATGGAAACTTAGATACTTGGCCATCAATTAAACAGGTTTTGATCGATTATCATGGCGAGAAAAATTCAGTTGAAGAATTAATCGACAAGATTAGAGCATGTCGATGTGACTCTTCAATTGAGAACTTCTATAATAAATTAGCAACACTTTTATGTCGGTTGAACAATGCGCTTTATTTCAGTGAAAACAGATTCCCTAAAGTAAACAGCGAAAGCAATGCCAGAATTGCCCTAAATTCTTTTAAATACGGGTTACCGGAACCTGTCAAGAGCATAATCGTAAGTCGAGACCCAACAAGTCTAAAGAACGCTTTCGAGATTATAAAATCAAACGGCTATTTAAATTATAAAGTCTCGAATTCCAATAATTTCAGTAGTAGACCACAACAAAATTACGATAGAAATAGAGGAAATTTCGAACAGACATTAAATTACAGAAGTACGGGAAGATACAACAATAATAACGAAAGATTTCAAAATCAACATAGACAACAACACAGTTATAACACTCGACAACCAAATTTTTCTACACAATCGAGACGAACGCACAACATTAGCCACCAGTCACACAGAACACAAAATCACAACCAACAAACAAACCATAGTACACAATACAATCATTTAACTGGACGTAACCAACATCTTCATAACAACCAATATCACAATCCTTCTCATAAAGAATCTGCACTTGAGCCAATGGATATAGGCATGAATGAAAGCAATCAGAATTTTCAATTTGGCGCTCAAGGAAATTACCCTATATAGTCATAAATACGAAGGTGAAAAAACTTTATTTTATTATTGATACTGGCGCCGAATTTAGCATAATAAACCCAAAGCTTTGCAATCCGAAATGGAGAACAATGTCGCCCACCTTCAATATTAAACTCCTAAACGGAAATGTCTCAACAAATATACGGTATAGCGTACCACTTTTGAAAGAATTTCGGAAAGAAAATCAGTTTGTCGATTTTATTGAACTACCATTTCACGATTATTTCGACGGTATATTGGGAAACAATATATTGCTTAGCCTAAACTGCATAGTCAATTATAAAACTCGGGAGTTTGTTACAGAAAATGCGACACTACCGATTTATTTTTGTGAAGATGAGGAGTACGAAGTAGAAAAATATTTAAAAAATGAAAATTTGCAAGTATTTAGTTGTCAAAACAAAGTACGCGACAGTGCACTTAATAGCACGTTTGCAAAACATTTAAATTCAAAGGACGAATCGACATTAAAAAAGTTGCTGAACAATTACCGAGACATATTTTACGAGGAAGGAAGCAACCTACCGTTTACTGGTGTTATACAACATAGGATTAGAACTAAGACAGATTCGCCAATTTATACCAAACTTTATAGGTACCCGGTTGTGCATCGTGCCGAAGTAGACAGACAAATAAACGAGATGTTAGAGCAGAAAATAATTGTTCCGAGCAACAGTCCTTATAATTCGCCTCTATGGGTCGTACCAAAAAAAATCGACAACGGTGGCGAACAAAAGTGGCGAATTGTAATAGACTACAGGAAACTAAACGAACAGACGATTGACGACAAGTTTCCAATTCCGAATATGCAAGACATATTCGACAAATTGGGAAAGTGTAGCTATTTTAGCACAATCGACCTTGCTAAAGGCTTCCACCAGATCGAAGTACATCCAGACGATAGATCCAAGACGGCATTTTCGACAGCGAGTGGCCACTACGAGTTTAATCGTATGCCCTTTGGGCTAAAAACAGCTCCCGCGACTTTCCAAAGACTAATAAATCACGTTTTACGAGATTATATCAATAAAATTTGCGTCGTTTACCTGGACGATTTTCTAATTTTTTCTACTAGCTTTACAGAACATATTGACTCCATAACGAAAATTTTTAGGAAACTAAGAGAATCAAATTTGAGAATTCAAGGCGAAAAGTGTCACTTTGCAACATTTACAACGAAATTTTTAGGCCATGTTGTTTCAGTTGACGGCATCAGACCGGATACATCAAAAATTATAGCAATCGCAGCGATGCCACCACCATCCAACGCGAAGGAGATTAAACAATTTTTGGGTATCACAGGGTATTATCGGAAATTTATACGTGATTATGCAAAGGTTGCCTATCCAATGGTTCGATATTTAAAAAAGGATTGCGTTGTTGACACTAAAGACAGTGAATTTTTAAACTCTTTCGAAACATTGAAGAAGTTAGTTACAAGTGAACCAGTTTTACAACCACCGGATTTTAATAAAAAATTTACATTAACAACCGATGCATCTCAGATTGCTATCGGGTCTGTGCTTAGCCAAAGCGGCCATCCAATTTCCTTTGCATCAAGTACTTTATCAGACCATGAGATACGCTATTCGACTATAGAAAAAGAAATGCTTGCTGTTGTGTGGTCTGTAAAACATTTTCGAACATATCTATACGGTCGCAAGTTTACAATTCAAACCGATCACAAACTTTTGACGTGGTTAAACAATCTCAAAGAGCCTAACATGAAGTTACAAAGATGGAAAACTCTTCTTAACGAGTACGATTTTGACATAACCTATATAAAGGGTAAGGACAACACGGTAGCGGATAGCTTAAGTAGATACGTAAAGAATGAGGATTGCAAAACAGCAATAGTATTTAATAATGAAACTATTCAAAACAATAATAGTGAAGAACAATTAGAGGCATGGTCCACGGACGGAACGGTTCACAGTGCGCAGGAAGATAATTTAAAATACATTTTTTTTACAGAGAAATCCATTAATTATTTCAAAAATCAAATCTATCTTAGATATGGCGAAAACGAAAAGTTTTTTATAAAAATTGTACACAAAAAGTGTCAATCACACATTGTTGTAACAGAAAAGTCAAATTTAAAAGAAATAATGCGAAAAGTATTGCTAGAGAATGGGTTAATGTGCATTTTTTGTGAGAACGACGAACTTTTTCTTAAATTTCAAAACATTTATACCCAGAATTTTCAAATTCAAAATCTAACATTGTATAGATCAAAGACAAAACTAATGGAAATTACGGACAAAAATGAAATACTAACCATAATAGAAAACGAACACCTTCGTAACAATCACAGAGGCATACAAGAAATATTTCTTGAATTGAAGAATAAAGTTTTTTACCCTAAATTATTTAAAATAATAACCAAAGTCATTAATAATTGTTCAATTTGTAAAATAGCAAAACACGACAGAAATCCAGTTAAACATCCTTATCAAATAACAGAAACTCCAAAGTATTTCAACGACATAGTCCATATAGATATTTGGTTTCCATACAGAAATGTAATGTATCTCACAACAATAGATAAATTTTCAAAATACGCAACGTTCCATAAACTTAACGACAGGAATTGGATTGCGATCTTGGCAGCTTTGAAGCAACGTATACAATTTTTAGGCAAAATGCGGAAACTAGTTTTTGATAACGAACGCTGTATATTGCACAGTGCAGTAAGATTGTTTTTGGAAGAGGAAAACATTGCGACACATGTAACCACCCCATGGCACAAAACAGGTAACTCTGACATCGAACGTTTACACGGTACTCTAAACGAACATTTGAGAATAATAGAAGCAGATAAAAGCAATAAGACAGTAGAATTAAGTGACAAATTTTTCAAAATATTTAACTCGTACAATAACACAATACATTCAACAACAAAAATGAGGCCAATTGATTTTATAATTAAAAATTTTGACAAAAAATCGATTCAGCACTTATCTAGAAAATACGAAGAGGAAAAAATTGAAAGGAGCAATCGGCTTAACAAAAAGAGGCACCATGAGTCAATTCAGTTGGATAACGTAGTAGTTAACAGACAAATTGCAAAGAATACACCTAAATACAAAAAATTGGATAAATATGAGCGTCATGGTAATTATGTGATAGACACATCAAATAAACGAAGAACGAAATATTATAAAACACAATTGAAACGCAAATATAAATTCCAAAATGAATGAAGACAAAATTTAAATTTGGAAAAAAATGTTTAAAACTAAATGTAGGAGTTATAAATCTATTAAAGAAATTTATGTAATATGAATAATTTGCAGAGACGCAAATTTCCTAAGGGTGGAGGTGTTATGTATCCAGATATTCCCCACACCCTACACATCATATTCCGTACGCTTCCCAACACTTAATCTCTATTTCTCCTTGTCTCCCATCTCCTATTGCAATAATTATCATGTCGCCCACTCCACCCGTTATTCGCTTTAAGCACGCTTTGGGCATTCTAGAGTAATCAGAAGAAGTCAGTTGTACGTTTGAAATTGTTGAATAAAGAACTCGCTAAATAAATATAAACAAAAGAACTCATTTTATACTTATAACGGAAAGAACTCGTTTGATACTTAACTATATAGTACATACATATACAAAAAAAAGAAAACATACATATATATATAAGCATATTCTCATAAAATTGCAAATTTTCCAATTTTAATATAAGTACATACATGAGTACATATTTATATGCATACACAATCATATAGTACATATGTACATACATAATTTAGCATAAAGCGATAACACATAATAATACTAAACTACCTGCTTGGATGTTCAAATCGTGTCTCCAAATACACTACCAAAAACAATAACAAAAACAATTCACAAGACAAGTACTCGTTGCTAGCAAATTACCAGCGATACCCCTTGGGCTTTAAAGCAACAAGCTGGATCGCTTAGAACATTCAAGCAAAGGTAGGTAATAAAAAAAAAAAAAAAGGATAAAGAAATAATAGAGAAAAAAGGCTTTACATTTATGTATGTACCTATATGACGGTAAACTTATGCATCTCCCGTGCAATATACATCAACTCATATACATCATTATAAATATATAAACATACATATATTATTTATTTCAATTTTCTATTTCTATTTTCTAATAATACTTAGTTCACATTTGAACTACTATACAACACATATATAGTACATAAATATATGTATAAACATATACATATTATATATTTTATATTTTTCCCGCGCGTTTATATATTTATGTGCGATTAGCGAAGTGTTATATGTTACATTTTTATAGCATATATACATACATATATAGCGAATACATAACTACAAGGGATACGAGCAAAGCTAAACAAAAGCAAACATATAAAGCATATACATATGACAATATATGAGACATACAAACAATTTTGCGTATTGTATTTTTTATTTCGCGTTCTTAATTCGTTTGCAGATACAAATATACAAATAAGCGCGAGTGAACTGAAGATACTTTGGTACACTTCAACAAATTTTCAGTCACATTAAAAAAAAAAAAAAAAAAAAATATCGAACCTTTTCATAAAAAAAAGGAATTAATCTAGCGAAAACGAAAATTTGATCACATAATATATTTTACAAAAATAAATCTTCTATTAACAAAAATTTTTAATTTATACTCTTTCTATTTGACTACATTGCTGTAGCAATATTAATTTTGAAACAATTATTTAGTTGACAAAACTTTAAGCTAAAAGCTTCAAACTCTATTCAAATTAATGCAATCTGACAAATCAAGAGAGGTTAAGCCAAAAACACCTCTATCATTACAAATTCCTAAAATGGCTGATGAACATAAGCCACAAAGCACACCTGCAGAAGCTACACGCTCAAAGCAGAGTATAAAACAAAAAAGATCAAAAGATCAGACAATATCTAGATTCATCACTGAAAGTGACAGTTTTATAAGATATTGTACAAGATTTCAAGCTTCCCCTATTACTGACATTACGGAATCAGTTTTAAATATACAATTAGAAAGTGTTAACAATCTATGGGCACGCCTTCTGGCAGCGTACCATACAGTACTAGATACTGACGACGCAGAACTCCCAGAAAACACAAAAGCTTCGGCGACAGCCAAGTGTAATAACTGCCGCGATCAATACGAATTGACAAAGGGAATGATAACTGAACAAATAAGTTTAGTAAGGCCAAGTAGAGCCACTACTCCCCTCCCAGAGTAGTTACAACACAAAAAGAAGATAAAGGCATGTATCTAAAGGTACCAGCTTATGATACTGAAGTTTTCAATGGATGTTATGACCAGTGGCCGTCCTTCCCGGACATGTTCACTGCCGTTTATATAAACCATCCTAAACTTTCACAAGCACAAAAGTTATACCATCTAAGGTACAAAACAAAAGGGGAAACAGGCAGTATCGTCAAGCGATTCGCTTTAAATGACGAAAATTTTAAGCTGGCTTGGGAAGCACTGGTCGAAAGATACGAAAATGGAAGGGTTATGATAGAAAACACATTAAAAACATTATTACATCTACCAAAAATTCAAAAAGAAACCAGCCAGGAATTTCAAAATTTATACTCGACAGTGACTAATTGCATATCAGTCTTAAAAGCACAAAATATCTCCACAGAATCGTGGGACCCCATCATAGCAACTATTTGTGCAGAAACACTCCCTGATGCTGAGTTACTACGATGGGAACAATCACTCGTGGAAAGGAAAAAAATGCCCACATGGGAGCAAATGAAAGCATTCCTCACTGCTCAATACGAGATAGCTGAGCGAATCGACAACAAAAATATAAATCAAAAATGTCATCAAAATGACTCAATTAAAAACTTGTTGAAACCTCAAGCCAGCAATAATATGCAATACCATAGACACGTTAATAAAAGTCACACTTTCGTGTCAAACCAAACTAATAAATGGCAACCATTATGTGAAATTTGTAAAGGAGGTTATAACATAAGATCTTGCGAGAAATTTAAAAAAACTTTCCGTTTCTGACTGGAACAATCTTGTCAGACAACATAAACTTTGCATCAACTGTCTGTCGAATGCTCATACGACAAAAGACTGTGAAAGCAAATTTAATTGTGTGTACTGTCAACGAAGACATCACTCATTGCCTCATATTACGAACTTTCAAAATATGAAGCAAAATCAAATCAATTCAAGCTCTTCATTCACAGAATGAAAGCAAAATTCTTTTACCCACTGCGGTCATCGCTATTGAACATAGAGGAGAATTATTCAAAGTAAGAGCACTAATAGATCAAGGATCTCAAAGATCCTTTATATCATCGAAAGCTCAAAAAGCCAATAAAACATCCAAATTTCCAAATCTCGGGAGTGGGCGGAAGAATTATCCAAAATTCGAACAAAATATGTCCAATTACCATAGTATCTCCAAATGCGGATATTAGAATAGATGCACAAGCCATCGTTCTACCGCAACTTACAAATTTGCTTCCAAGCTATAAAGTAAATAAAATACACTGGGAAAAATGCTCACATCTCAAATTAGCAGATCCCAATTGTCATACCCCATCACAAATCGACATATTATTAGGCAGTGATTTAATACCTCAAATAATTCTTGAAGGTATTGAGAAAATCTCCAATAAATTGTTAGCCCAAAATACAATCTTTGGGTGGATTATAAGTGGCCAAGCCCCTGAAAAAATAAATTCTTTCACCACACAAGTGGATAATATCTCAAACGAGTTTTTAAACAATCAACTCAAAAAATTATGGGAAATAGAAGAATTACCTCAGACTACTCAACTTTCAGAAGAAGATCAGGCATGCGAAGCCTATTACAAGTCCACAACAACAAGAAACGAACATGGTCGTTATGTTGTGCGACTACCATTCAAACCAACTTTTCCTGAAACCATAGCTCTAGGCCACTCTAGAATATCAGCAGTCCAGCAATTTCTAAGCCTGGAAAAAAGCCTGATAAAGAAAAGTGAGCTCAAATCAGCATACGATTATGTGATGGACGAATATCTTGACCTCAATCATATGGAAGAAGCTGTACCATATGAAAAGGTATCTACAGGTAGATATTTATCTTTTTATCTGCCACATCATGGGGTAATAAGACCTGATAAAATCACAACAAAAGTACGAGTGGTTTTCAATGGCTCAAAGTGTACGAGCTCAGGCAAATCACTCAATGATGTACTATACACAGGGCCAACATTACAAAATGATCTCATGTTGCTAATTCTAAATTGGCGCATGTTTAAATACGTTTTCAATGGGGATGTAGAAAAATGTACAGACAAATTCTAGTACATGCAGATGACCAAGATTTCCAACGTATAGTCTTCCGGAAATCAAGTAATAGTCCAATCAGCGACTACAAACTTAAAACCGTCACCTTTGGCATCAATTGCGCACCCTATTTGGCGATCAGGACACTGCATGAAGTGGCAAAAACCTGTGAAACAAATTTGCCCTTAGCAACTTCTGTGTTACAAACACAAACATACGTTGATGATATTTTATCAGGAAGCCACAATCTGTCATTAGCGTGCGAATCACTATCGCAAGTGATCAAAGCATTAAGTACAGCAGGTTTCCCTCTAAAGAAAATTACTTCAAATCACCCCTTTATAATAAAAAACATTAAAAAGGAAGACTCATTAGATACACATTTCCTTAAATTTGCTAGTACAACCAAAACTCTAGGGATTCAATGGAAAGCGATAACAGATGAATTCTCATATGCAATTGAGTCAATATCTGCAATGTCCGCCATTACAAAACGCCAAATACTTTCCTCGGTGGCAAAACTTTTCGACCTCGCAGGATGGCTTTCGCCAACAATGATTCAAGCAAAAATCCTCATTCAAGAATTGTGGCAAGATAGCACTGAATGGGATGAACAGGTTTAGCGAAATGGGTTCAATTTGCTAACAATTTACATACTATATCTGAAATTCGAATCCCTCGATGGGTAAATTTCACTCCTAACATTAACGCAGAATTACACGGTTTCTGTGATGCCTCTGAAAAGGCGTATTGCGAAACAGTTTACGTACGCACACAGTACGATAACAAAATATCTGCACACCTTTTGGTAGCCAAAGCCAAAGTTGCACCTTTGAAGACACTCAGTCTGCCACGGCTTGAACTGAATGGTGCTCTTCTCTTAGCAAAATTAATTTCCATAGTTCAAACACATCTCAAATTAAACGATTACAAAATGTATCTTTGGTCAGACTCAGAGATAGTTTTAGCATGGTTAGAAAAACCACCCTATTGCTGGAAGACCTATGTATCTAACCGAATATCCCAAATTTTAGACTTAGTTGGTCTAGCAAAATGGCAACATGTTGCAAGTGCAGATAACCCAGCGGATCTTGGGACAAGAGATTTCAAGCCACTGCACCTCACCAGCACTACACTCTGGTGGAATGGTCCAACATGGCTAACAGAATCACAAGAATTCTGGCCAATGTCTCCCGCTCGTAATATAATACCGCCGGAAAGTCGGAAAATTGAAAATTTTCATATCACTCCAGAAGAGGATGATATTCTCCACCGGTTTTCGTCATTTGCCAGAGCACTAAGAGTAGTCGCTTACATGCACAAATTCATTCCAAGACTTAAACTAAAAATGAAAGGAGCACCAAATGATCCTTGGTACAACTAACGCATTCCGACTTGCAACATTCCAAGGTCAGTCTAATGTTATATACACAAACTCGCTATTTCAGCAAAGAGAAATCAAAGTTGCTCGAAAAGCGACCTCTCGAAAAGGGAATCTCACTTCTCGTGTTAAATCCATTCTTGGATTCTAAGGGATTAATAAGGCAAATGGAAGATTGGCGAACTCCAGCCTTAGTTATAACGAACGAAATCCCTTCATTATTCCAGAGAAATCCCGTTTTACTTACCTATTTCTAGCATATCTGCACCATCTTACACTGCATGGTGAGCATCGCTTAATGCAACAAATGGTCCGTCAAGAATTTTATATACCGCGACTAAGCCACAAATCAAAAGGACGATTTTCATGTGTAAACCATGTACCATGTACAAACACAAAATGTTTACGCAGATCATGGCAGTTTTACCATCTGAACGCTGCAACTATGCTCTACCCTTTACCATCACTGGGGTTGATTTTGCTGGACCTTTCCAGATAAAGGCTTCCATGTTAAGGTCTTCTTTATTTAGAAAAGAGTATGTGGCTGTCTTTGTATGTTTTACGGCAAAGGCAGTACACCTCGAGCTTTGTTCAGATCTGACTACTGCGGCTTTTCTCGCAGCATTTGCACGCTTTGTCGGACGACGCGGATTTCCTTCAAAAATAATGAGCGATAATGGGAAAAACTTTGTCGGAGCCCAAAGAGCAACAGAGAAGGAGTTTATAAACTTCATGAAAGAAGTCTCCCCTGAAATAGTTAACAAATATGCACTCCAAGGGATCAAATGGCAGTTTATACCTCCATGTTCTCCACACATGGGTGGACTTTGGGAATCAGCAGTAAAAAGCTTTAAGTCCCATTTAAAGAAAACGGCTGGCATTCATAAATTTAATTATGAGGAGTTTACTACACTACTCACTCGTATCGAAGCCGTCTTAAATTCAAGACCTATATCACCCCTCTCGCAAGATCCCTCCGATTTCACAGCTCTTACACCTGGACACTTCCTCAGAGGAGCTCCTCTTTTCGCCATACCTGAGACAGAAGGAGACTCACTCAGTTTAATAAATCGATGGGAAAGAATCAAGATTCTCCATCACGAATTCAGCCACAGATGGAAGGAAGACTATCTCAAAGATCTCCATAAGAGATATCGATGGAAAACGGCCCAGAAGGGCCATACAGGACGGATGCCTTCCTCCAACAGAATGGCGGCTAGGCCGCATTGAAAAGGTTCATCGAGGGTCAGATGGTCACATAAGAGTAGTCGATGTTCGAACAGAAACCGGCATATTAACTCGGCCAGTCACCGAACTGTGTTTTCTTCCAAACAGCGAAGAACACTTTCAACCTAAACTGCAAATAAAAAAATAAATTCAAACAAGCGCGTTGAAGATCAATTTATTATACATACATATACATACATATGTATAGATATGTTGCTACAACAACTACATTCTAATATTATAATCAAAATCAATTTAATACAATTTTATATTCCCATAGAAATGGACGTAGAGGAGACCCAAACCACCTCCAACACCATAAGGTCCGAAATCGCTGTACCCAAAGCGTCGACTGCACCCGTTGCCGCTCCAAAGACCAGGGTTATGCGACCACCGCCATCCGCCGAAGCAGTCAGGGAGATGAGAGAAGAGCAGCTATTGGAGCCACAGGGGCCTCCATGTTGCAGGCTGTGCCATCGCCCACATGCCCTGAAACGATGCTCCATTTTTATGAGCACGCCACCATAGAGTGCTGGGCCGACGGCGCCTGTCAATATTGCCTGAGGCCCCATTTCATCGTTTTCCCCGCCGAGCCAATCCGTCGGGAAGTAGCACCAACACCCGGACCAGACCACGCAGCGATGCTGTCCGGCGACGACGAAGCAGCCAATCAACCACAACACTTGGACGGCCATCTCCGCCACGCCACGCTCATCGTCAGCAACAACGACGCTCAACAGGGTTTAGCGCTGTACTAAACACACTGCAACAGCTGCAGAGGCTCCTAGCCGATTAACTCGCCTAGGGGGGCCGGGATGTTCACATGAGTTATGAACTGCAAGATCTCACATCGCAATACACACACGCACATCAATCACCGATCATTACTACAACACTGCAACACAACAACCATACGATTATCAACGAGACGACTCGTAATGTCAGCTAATATTCACCACCCAAACCATCAAAAGGGATTGATTCGACCGGGATTGCTCTCTTACCGTTTTCATCCGTAAAGAAAGACAGTCCTCCGCGAAATTCAGCTTTTATCAATTTTCGTATTAACCGCAACCATCACCGCAATTTCTTTTTTTTATCAAAATCGTGAAGCACCGAGCTCGCCATCAGTGTCCAACATTGGAATATAGTTAAATACACCGACTGGTATACAAAGAAAATAAGATTTTATTGTGAAATAATAAAATGAATTAAATATTATAACGTGTCAAAACCAGTGCTTTTTATTTTCCAACTCATAGGTATACTATAAAAAGTAAGTATACCAGTGCCAAACGTTACTACCTTTGCTTTAGCATGAATACGTGTAGTTATGTATATTTACAACTTAACGTATGGAGTCCCGTTATTCGTCGGCGACGCTAGAACGTAACTTCAAAAACAAAAATTTACCGTTTCCTTGTAGTACTTGTACTCATTGTATTGCAGTTGTTTATGTTATCTTTTTGCTTGGTGAATATTTATTTCAGAAGAGTTTACTTTTCATTATTAAAAAAAATGCCATACAAGGCATGTTTGGAAGAGTGTTAGTTTTAACTGAATTTAAATTCCACTTAAGCTGCACTTAATATGAATGAGGCATCAGTAAATTGCAGCACTACGTGCACTCGAATTGAGTTTGTGGCTACCCGTCTTGGTACAAGTCCAAGAGATAGTTCACCTGTAGAAATTCTTGAAAAAACAATCGCCGTTCTTGATGCTGAAACCGGTAATTTTGTTATCAAGAATCAATGCCACGAACCAGAAACACAACAAACTGGAAACGTAATTTTGGATGAGAAAACAGGATATTTTCTCTCAGTAGTTTCTGATAACTCTGGCTTCTCTTCAAAATCCGACTTTTCCGCAAGTGAAAGCGAGTACCATCAGCACTTAATTAGATCTATCTGAGAATGGATCTTCTTCAGTGCCGTTCGGAAATATGTGCCCAAAAATTTGGTAAGCAGTGCGACGAAATTACAGAAGAAGATAGGAAGGATATTTTTAAAGTATTTTGGTCACTGTCATGGGAAGAAAAAAAGGCGTTTGTCGTTGCTATGGTGTCTCAAAGACCGATCACTTCAAGAACGACTGCTACTATTTCTCGGCGAGTAAACACATTAGTCTACACTTTAAAAGCATCAGGAGAGGTCAAGATTGCTTGTAAAAAATTGTTTTTGGGTACGCTGTCTCTTGGTGAATGGAGCATGTCCAAATGGGTTACTGGCAATCTGTATACAAGCAACCTTGGCTTGGTAAAGAAAAGTAAAACAGTAAATCGAAAAAGCAAAATAAACGTTGCTAAAGTAAATCACGTGAACTATTTTCTACAGAATTTGCCTAAAATGCCTTCACATTATTGCCGACAAAGTACAAATAGAGAATATGTCGACGTACAGTACAAAACTTGGGCAGAAGTTTACAAAGATTTTGAAAAATATTTGATAGATCGCAACATTGATGAGACTGAAAAAGCCACGTACATATGCTTTTTAGACGCTGTACACAAAGCCAATATAAGTATATTCAAGCCCAAAAACGACCAATGTGATATATGCTTTGCTTACAAAAATACAAATGTCCCAGAGTTTGAATATCAGAAAGAGAAATCCGAAGACAAGGAACTTTGTTTAAAAGGCGATATTCAAATGTTCACGGTAGACTTGCAAGCAGTGCAAACAATTTCTCTACTTTCAACTGGAGCAAACTACTTCAAAACAAAACTCTGTGTGCACCAATTCACAATTTATAACGAATTTGATAAAAATGTTACTTGCTATGTCTGGCATGAAGCCGAAGGCGGCATGGACTCTAATGTCTTTACTTCTTTTTTGTTGGACTTTTTAGAGAAATTGGAAGATAAATCGAAACCGATAATAATTTACAGTGACGGGTGCTGTGCCCAATATCGAAACGTGACACTTTCGAATGCCTTGCAACAGTATGCAATAACTCACCATGCAGAAATTCAACAAAAATATTTGGTAGTAGGCCACACTTAAATGGAGTGCGATTCTGTACATGCCTTCATAGAACGGAAGAAGAAAGGAAGAGAACTCTATGTGCCAGCTGATTTTAACATGGTTATAAACCAATCCAGATTGTCGCAACCTTATCGGGTTAATTATTTAGATCACAAGTTTTTCCACGATTTCTCTCAAATAAATTACTTGAAGTCAATTCGACCAGTCACTAAGAAGGGCGAGCTCTCAAATATACCTTAAATGACGGAGTTTAATATAAATTATGTTTTGATGAAAAGTGGAAACTATTACCTCATCGTAAATTGCGATCACAAGTGCAGCACAATGATGACTTAGTAATACCGGGTCTCAATAATCAGGAACTACCGATTTTTAAAAGAAAATATGACGACTTGCAAGACTTGAAACGTATGATTCCAGCTGACTATCATTCATTTTATGACAACTTGCCATACCAATAATAGGATTAAATTAAAATAAATTAATATGAATTCTGTTTTTTTATAATATTCTCTAAACAATAAAACTTTCACTTCAAACAAAATATTGTTTTCATTAAATTATTTTGAAATATCTTCGTTGTATACATATAAGTGCAGCAATCGAGTATCTTTTTAATCAAGTTTCAAAAATGAAAATGATTTTTAATGCAGTAAACTCGTATCTTAAAAAATTCGTTTTATGCGTAAACGAAAAGAGATGAGTATATTATTTTTACTTATGTACATCGCCTTAATTCATTCCTTAATAATTGCATTTCAATTTTTGCATAAACAGTGACGGTAAATAAATAAGCAGTTTTTTTTTCTTTCCTGAAAAGTTACCTTTTTTAAGATGCGAGGTTGAGAGAGTAAGGCATCGATATGTGACAATACACGTATGTATGTAAAAATCTTTAAATATGCTAAACAATATTTATGTTATACTTAAGTTGTACCCGATGTCGATATATACACGGGTAAATTTTTCAACGGTTTTTATATATGTATGTATATATATTTTTTATAAATTTTTTGTGTCCGTAATTCTTATTGGGTATACCTATAAGCGGATCTTTTGTGATTGTCTTATACCATGTTCTGACCGAAAATTTAAAAGATTAGATTACATTTAATCATTTCATAACCCAAAAGCAGAGAACGTATATTTATAGAGAAGGTTCACGCTGTCAAAAATTTAGGGATATTTCAATTTTGGGATATTTACTGTTTTGGATGAGTGCATTTCACCACAGAAAATTATTAGCGCATTTCACCACATAACATCAGGGGACACGAAAATAGCAGAATTGAGCATTTTCAGTGTTGATTGAGAAAAATAATGATAATTCCAATGTTAAGGAATGTACGCTTACAGATTCCCTTTTTTACTATGCGCAAACGATGCTGCATATAATTTATGGATCGAAATACATATACATACATATGTATGTATTTGTTATGAAAGCACATAAGTATGAGCTTTTTTATGATGAATTCCATAAAATCTTTGCAAATACATACATATATGTATGTATATAGTAATTCGATAAAATTTGTGTTACTACCTACATATATGCATTTTATATGGGTTTGGTACGACATACATACATATGTATATTTATATAATATATTTAAATAAATATTTGCTTTGGTCAATAAACTTTTCGATATCATGTTAAAAGACCAAGCGGTCGCACATTTGCCCATATATAATTACGTTTGTATGTAAACAAATATAAAAAGACCATACGCATAATGTTTGTAAATTTGTCTAGACATACATATGTATGTAAATATGTACACTCAACGCTTCATGCGAAATCTCCGTTGACACGGAAAACCAATGGCGAAGCGCGTTTTTTGCTTTCATGTCAACGAGTCAATCTGTCGACACAGCATTGTGTTGTTGGTAGAAAATCCGAGCTGTGCCGAAAAAATAAGCAAACGATCGCCTATTGTCACCGCTTCCCTTGCCACTCTAACAGCTTTGCCAACAATCAGGCGTAAATATGTATGAATATATACGTATGAGTCTGCATACATATCGACGAAGATTTTTGCGAGCCATGGAAAAATATTTTAGAATTGACAAATATTATAAATCGACAACAGTATGTTGCCATTTTTGTCACTTCTTTCTGTGTTTTGCGAGTTTGCGGGGTTGACACTTTTCCCTTCTAGCAAAATATCAGAAATTGTTCAATTTATGATTTTTAGCTTTTGCCATCGTCGCGAAAAGACGCCTGTAGGCAAAGCCATGCTCGGGGAGATGTAATGGTGTTTGTTTTTATGAATGAAGCAAGTTTGCCTGTTGAAAGTGCGCTTGCGTTCATGAATGAAAATATTGTTGTTAGGCGTTTTGGGCATCGACTGTTTGGCTGCCATATTGACTTATGACGCTGCTGATCTATTTGAAACCATTGTTATTTTAGAACAATATTCGTAATTTTTGCGACTGACATATCTACATGTGAACGCATGTAAGTAAGTATGTATGTTGTGTATGCGTTATTTGTGTGAGAATGTCATTCGCACATATTTACATGTGTACACATATTTGAATGTTGGTTTGCGTATACATTATTTGTTCGGCAATGTCGTATGCTTATGCATGTATATACATACATATAGAGCAGTGCGCGCACATTTTTTACTGATAAATGATAACATCACGATTTGAATTTGAATTGTACTTATGTACATATGTATGTAATTATGTGCTAATATGTAGATGCTTGTGAAAATTTAAATGAATAAATGTAATTTACATACAATATATGTATGTAATTGTAATATATAAGTTTTTAGGATCTCGTATACATATATATATTTATATTTATTTATATATATATATATATTTATATATATATATGTATACAAACATATTCATATATGAAATTATATTATATTACCAAATATAAGCAATATTTAAAAATTAACTGTTATTCACACATTAACTACGAATATACATATGTATGTATATTTCGAAAATAGCATAAATTAATTAGAATGTTATCAGTTTTGCATGCATTCATAAACATTCGCAAAATGATAATCTTATCTATTAATATATTGGCATGTAAGCATATAAAAATATAAGCAAAAGGCCAACATACATATGTACGTCTGCAATAGCAATGTATGTTTCTGAGCATAATTTTCAATTAATGCTCAGCTCTGTTCACGCGCCACTGTTAAAAATTTCTCTTTCTTAGCTAGATGTGGTGAAATGACCCATCGCATTTTGTTAGCTTTTGACAGTTTACACGCTTGTCCGTTGTTGGACCTTCTCTATAAATATACGTTCTCTGCCAAAAGTGTTCTCACTGCCGATAGTAAGATAAAAACCGCTGTTATTGTCATTCAAGAATTCACATCGCTTTATATTTATCAAAAGAAAAGATTGTCATATAGAATTTTGAAACAAAAGCCGTTTTTTAATGTTTTCCATATAATAGAAATAATGGATGCATTTTTTCATTTGTTAAGTCGACTTTCACGTGAAATTAGATTCATTGCTTTAAAAAAAATTTGTTTGTTTACATTTTTTTCTCTTTGTAGTGTCTAAATCAGCTGTGATAATGTAACAGATTTCAAGTAGATTGCGCAAAATCATAGTCGCACAGAAAGGTTTAGCGTGGATCAGTTCCAAATCACTTCATTGAAATGATTTGAAACTGATCCACGCATAATCTTTCTTCATTGAAATGATTTGAAACTGTCACTTTTGTATGGCGAAATCTTGATAAATTTTTAAGATTAGTGGGATAATCCATTCAACAGCCGAAATCGTGTGATTAAGTGTCGGACTGAACATGGTATTATGTGCTAATGAGAGCTCGTTTAGAGATCACTGCACTTTGTACATACATATACATATACATATGTATGTATAACGTTTTTATATGCAGTCCTGCTCGTTTTTGTCGGCCAAAGGACAGGGGGTATTGCGAGATGTATGATAATGTGGACTTTGAAGCGATATTTATGTATCGTAAGTGTGGTGAATTTATGTATTAAACCGCGTAATTTTTGGTCGTTTAGCTTTAGCAGTAATTTACCCGCTTCTCTGAAATAACGTAGACTAATCTTGTGTCGTATGCACGTATGTATATACATATGTACGTATATATGAATATGCGTATTCGAAATATTCCTAACGTGAGATCCAAAAAAGGCGCATGTATATATATATTTTTTTTCTTTTTTTTAAATATACATATATGTAATAAATATGTACGTATATATAAGTAAATGCAATTGGAAATGTAATATATGTATGTTTGTATTTTGTTCTGATTTTTTTTTTGCTTATTTGCTTATTCCGTTTTCTCCGTTGAGATGTAGGATAAATGAGAATACTGATAGTTTTCGTTTTTGTGTTTGCGTTTCGTTAACGTTCTGATACCAGTTTTTTGAACCTGTTTAAACGGGGTTTACCAATACAAACATACATATATGGTGTAAAAAATGGGAACGATACACTTACATTGACTCGCAACAAGGGTCGGTTTGGTTTTGACTTTGGGGGGGACAAGTGTTGTTGGTATGTCTCCTTTATGACTGTTTTGCGGAGTTCGTTCCAACCCAGGCGTGTTGATATTTTTGTTGTTTTACTTAGTTGGTTTAAGGTCGCGCCCATTTTCCGTTTATTGCGACCGGTTTAGTTATGTATACTTAATTTTTGTTTTTTGTTATCGTGCTCGTTTGTTGGTTGCTGAACGTATATGTACGTATTTATGTATTTTTCAGTACCACAACTCTACTCTTTGCTATTTTGGTTTAGTTTAAGCTCACTACTCTTTTCCTTTTTTGTTTGGTTTTGTTGTCACTGCATTGCACTTTTTGCACTTATGTATATATTCACTTCACTGTATGATGTATATGTGGTGGTATTGTTCACAGTTTTGCCACCTGAAGTCTCACTGACGTTTTGTTTTTTTTTTTTGTTTTTTGGTACTTGTTTGTAAAGTGCACTTTTATGTGCAATTTTATTTATTTCTCTCTGATTTTTTTCTTGCCACTTTACTTTTAGCTTGTTTTTTTATCACCACGTAAAATTTTATATTTATTATATGGGCCACCCTCTTTGACGTTGGTCGCCTTGCCGTGGCGAAGGGGCTTAAGTAAGAGTAAAGTGTGCATCCCATAGGAAACGCACTCTAATCTTACGAACTAAGAGGGACACTTCATAATTTCCCACAATAGTGATATGGGTGAATAAACCCTAGGTTTTACGCCCATCTCCCTATTGTGGAATTGTGAGGATACCCGAACCAACACCACCCTAAGCCAAGGTGTCGAGGTACCCGTGCCAAGGGCTGAATGGTCAGCGGGGGGTAATAAATAGCTGATCGCGAACGGTCCCCTCCGATGCCCGGGCGAGGTCGGAGGTATAAATCGCCTTCTCTCCGTATACCGGCTCTGCGGACGAGTGACCAGCCCTTTCCGGATTACTCGTGGGACCAAAACATGAATAACAAAACAACAACAACAACAACAACAACCATGACGACGACAACAGCGACGGCCACGGACATGAGCTACAGGAATCCTATAACGGAATCCGAAGAGGACGAACTGCTTGCCTCCAGCCAGGAGACAAGTAAGAGTACTACCGGACGTACCAACCAGAGTACACCGGTAGATACAGCAGACAAAGCATCAGATACACCAACTACCTCCAAGACTGCTATGAGCACCAACCAAAGTGCACTGGCGGCTAAAGGAGACAGTAAAAAGAAACGAAAAAAATCTCAGAATCAGCTGAGGAAAAACCGGTACCAGAGGGCGGTCTTCATACTAGGGAAGATAGCCAAAGACCAGGCGGCCGGTATCCCAGTTGATGAGGCTGAAACGAAGCGCCTTAAATCTATCGTAGAGGAATATGAAAGCTACCTGAAAAGGAAGCAATCACAACCTCAAGAACAGTGCAAAAAAGAGTGCACTTCTCAGAAGAGAAATCGCTCCACAACAGAAGTACCCGGAGCTCAGCCCAAAAAACCGAGGAGGAGCGAAGGAGAGCACAGCAGCACAACAACGGCAAGGCATTTCAGCGATGTAGCCAGAGATGCCTGCAGGTGGCCATTATAGACGGGAAATCCTCCTCTCCGAACACTATACAGGAGAGATGGGTGGAGATCGACGTCAGATTGTCGAGTATGGTGCTAAGCTATGTACTCGACAATCCTGCGGGTCCCCACCCGGAGTTTGACTCCTCTGAGACCCTCAGGGGCTACAGGGTCATCAAGTGCGCGGACCAGGCCTCGTTAGATTTCCTGACGGGTAGTGTTGCTAAAATTAGCAACGCCTTTGAAGGCCTCCAATTGAGGCTTTTACCCGCCAGCGATATTCCGAAGAGGCCTCGGGCTCGCATTTGGCTACCCCCACTAGAGGAGCCAGGCGAAAAACTCCTGAGATGTATTAAGCTGCAAAACAAATCTATACCTGGTATAGATGAGTGGCACCTTATCAAGGAGGAAAACCCAAACAAATCAAGCAAGCCAATACTAGTGGCCATTTGTGAGGAGTCCATTGAGGCTCTGAAGAAGACTGACAACAAAATCAGCTTCGGAATACGCAAGGCCAGATTAAAAATCTTCCAAGGCGACAAAGCGGCTGACGAAGACGACACGGAAGATGTCGACGACGCCAGCCAGTTGCTAAGGAATGTGGGCATTGAAGAACCCCGGGATGTCCAACAATAACAGCATGAGGTGTGTACAGATTAACCTGCAGCACTCGAAGAGTGCTACAGCTAATCTGACAACCCTCGTGAACGAGGGGGGCATCGACATCAGCCTAATACAGGAGCCCTGGGTCAATGAAGATTCCATAAAAGGGCTAAACAGCAGCAATTATAACCTGTTTTACACGCGGAACAGAGGTAAACCTAGGGCATGCATTCTTATCAATAAAAGTATGAATGCATTTCTTTGTCCTAATTACAGCACAGCAGATATCACAGTGGTGAAGGTGGAACAGAAAGAAAAGCCCTTCTTCTTGGTCTCGGCCTACTTGGCCCATGACGAAGACATACCACCAGCCCCACTCACCAGGCTAGTAGAGGAGAACAAGAAGGATGATGTCCTAATAGGGTGTGATGCAAATGCAAGGCACACCGTATGGGGTAGCTCCAGCATAAACACCAGAGGTGAGTCACTCTTGCAGTATATTCTGAATAGTAATCTAAGTATTTGCAACAAGGGCGATAAGCCAACTTTTATTTTCCCAAGCTCAGATAGGTTCCCGGGGTGGGAGGAGGTTCTTGACCTCACGCTATCAACAGACACAGACAGTCTCGTTGTGGATAACTGGAGGGTATCCGACGAGCCTTCCATGTCGGATCACTCCTGGATACTCTTCAGCATCCGAGAGAGGTACAGTGCGCCTCTCACATACCGGAACCCTAGAAGAACGGCATGGGGAAAATTTACCAGTATAGCAACAAAATGCCTCGAAAAGGGAGGCAATAAGAGTATCAGAAATTCAGAGGAACTAGATTCAGAAGTTGAGAAGTTGGAAAAAATCCTAATCACAACTTTTAATAAATCTACTCCGCTAACAGTTTTGAAAAAGAGAAAGTCTCTTCCTTGGTGGAACAGTGAACTCAAGAAGTTGAGAACACAACTAAGGAAAGCTTTCAATGAAAGTTTTAGAACCAAAATCTGGCAGCCATATAAAGACCTTATGAAGGAATACAAAAAAGCAGTCAGGAAAGCTAAAAATGACTCATGGCGAACTTTCTGCACATCGATTGAAAGTTGCAGAGAAGCCGCTAGGCTGAGTAAAATGCTATCCAAAGACCATACTAATACTGCCTACATTAGGGCGGAGGGTAGTGATTGGACCTCCTCGGCAAAAGAGTCTCTGGAGGTACTAATCACAACACACTTCCCCGGGAGTCAGCAAGCACCTTCAACGAGGGTTCAACCGGAACCACCGGTGAAAGCAGCTGACTATCGAAGCCAAATAATAGACAAAAGGAAAATCAAATATGCCATAAATAGTTTTGCACCATTTAAAGCGGCAGGTCCTGACGGGATTATGCCCATAATGCTGCAGAAACTGGTAGAACCCATGGTTCTGAGGCTTGAAAATATTTACAAAGCAAGCATTCAACTATCTTACATCTCAAGAATTTGGAAAAGGAGCAAAGTTGTGTTCCTTCCGAAACCAGGCAGAAGAACACACGAGAATGCCAAGGATTTTAGACCTATTAGCCTTACCTCATTTATGCTGAAGGTACTAGAAAGGCTAATAGATATACACGTAAGAACAATAATGGCGGAGAAGTTATCGAAGTCCCAACATGCGTACATAAAGGGCCGATCAACCGAAACCGCCCTTCACGAGGTGATAAGTGTAATTGAAAAATCACTACACCACAAACAATACACCATGGCTGCCTTTCTAGACATAGAGGGCGCCTTCAATAACATAAAAGTAAATTCGATAGTTAATTCTCTGGCGCATGGGGGCATAGATGACACTGTGTGCAGATGGATACTATCGATGCTTGAGAATAGGAAGATTATAGCTTCAAACGGCGCTGCAACACAAACAAGTTATGTGAGTAGAGGGACGCCTCAAGGGGGGGTCCTCTCTCCGCTTCTATGGGTTGTAGCGCTGAACGAAATACTCCTCCAATTAAACGGTGGAGGAGTGAAAGCAGTAGCATATGCAGACGATATAGTGTTGTTGGTATCAGGAATGTTTCCTTCTACAGTCAGCGAGATTATGGAAAGAGCACTTCGTAGGTTAAACCTATGGGCTAAAAGCAATGGTCTAGGAGTTAACCCGAATAAAACAGAACTGATGCTATTCACTAGCAGAACCAAAATACCTCAGTTTCAACTTCCGGTACTAAACGGCACAACACTCACTCTATCCCCAACAGCTAAGTATTTGGGGGTGGAGATTGACGCCAAACTGTCCTGGAAAATAAATATAGAAAAAAGATTAAACAAAGCTTACATGGCCTACTATACTTGTAAGAAAATCGTCAACAGGAATTGGGGCCTCAAACCAAGTATAATCATGTGGATGTACACGGCGGTCATAAGACCCATACTCACATATGGAGCTCTGGTATGGTGGCCAGCGCTAAATAAACAGTACAACATTAGAAAATTAAATGGAATACAAAGAGCAGCATGTGCGGGTGTTACGGGCGCAATCAGGTCATGTCCGACTGATGCGCTCAATGTGATCCTGCATCAACTACCAATGGACATTTTTATTCAAAAAACAGCAGCTATTGGGGCGATAAGAATTAAAGAATTGGGAGGCTGGAATCAGCAGAACTACGGACATAGTGTAATCCTGAATAAGCTCACTATTAATAAATCAGACTACATTCTCCCAAAGCTGGATTTCAATAGACACTTCCAGGTGAGGATACCATCTAGACGAGAATGGAGAAGAGGCTCAGTTGCAGAGGAGGGTACCACCTCAGTCTATACCGACGGGTCCAAAATGGACTGCGGAGTGGGCACGGGGGTATTCTCCGCTGATCTGGGCATATCTCTCTCTATACGTCTACCGAACTCGGCTAGCATCTTCCAAGCAGAAGTACTAGGCATAGAAAAAGCCTGCGAAGTTCTATTAGAAAATCACGGGAATATACACAATGCAACTATATTTACGGATAGCCAGGCGGCCCTCCTGGCATTGTCTTCACCCATTACTAATTCCAGTATAGTTCACAACTGCAAGAGAGCACTAAGCACAATAAAAGACAAGCTCCAGCTAAACTTGATCTGGGTTCCCGGCCACAGGAACATTTTCGGTAACGAAAAAGCAGATGAGTTGGCAAAGGCAGGAGCTTTCCTCAATGAATCCGAGGCGGAGCTCATACCGAGCCCGCTAGGATCGATCAAAAGAGACATCAATAAACAATTTCAACAAATTGCAAACAACAGGTGGAAAAACAGTACAAAATGCGTCATAACTAAACAATTATGGCTAACATACGACAGGAAAAGAACCAACGACCTATTAAATAGGTCAAGAAAAAGTATTTACAGAATAACAGCTACTACAACAGGGCACTGGCCATTTGGGGTACATGCGTCCAAAATGGGTATGCCCTACAACGACATCTGCCGAAGCTGCGGAGTAGCAGGGAACAAGGAAACAATCCTCCACTTTCTCTGCGAATGCCCGGCTCTGGCACAGATACGACACAAAACACTCGGAATCCACCAAGCACCAAACCTTGAATGGATTTCCACCAAAAGCATATCGGACATAAGTAGTTTCATCGAAACCTCAAAATGGTTTGAGAGAGAGGGTGGAACGTAACAGCAGATACAGGAGGTTTCTACGAATAGTGTATCAAAATGGCACATTAGTGCTAATTGAGCCCGATAGGGCTGCACTCCTACCTACCTACCTATATGGGCCATTCCATCAATTGGCGACATGGTTTTGTACCCGTGGTTCTCCGATTTTGACCAAACTTTAGAATATCATAATATAGACCAATAGAAGAATATCTGTTAACTTTTTAGTGGTCAAAGTAGCTCCATTGTTTTTTGGCGGGCACTTTAAATTGAGATCAAACAAAAAAATGACTTTTTCTTTTATTTTTTAACGACCTCAAAATTGAGTGAAAAAAATTTTTAAGTTATCCAGTTTTATGTAAAAAAATCTCAGCTTTCTGATTAAACTATCTTCAAAATCCAAAAAAATTTTCAAAATCAGAAAAAAAACATTTTTTTCCAAAAACCCGGTTTTTTAGCATTTCACCCAACTATTTTTCAAAATTGACCATTCCATTTGATTCCTCGTTAAATTTTACATAAGAATCAGTGTTCAAAAATATGGGACTCTGATCCCATGAACAACAAAAAAAAATGCAAAGTTGTCGCTCAAGATCCAAAAAAAACATCATTTTCCCAAAAATCCATTCCTCGTTAAATTTTACATAAGAATCAGTGTTCAAAAATACCACCAAAAATACCAAAAAAATCGAATGGATTATTATTTAGTAGTTCTATCGACCCTACCAAATACAATCAATTTCATTTAAAAAAAAATGTCGAACTTCAAAAAAAAAGTCACGGAAGTCTTGTTTTTTTTCGTTAAACATCGTTTAAAAAAAAATATGAAAATATTTTCGAAAAAAAAAAAACAATTCTGGTAGGGACGATAACTATAAATGAGTAGAAGAACATATGTAAATTTTAAAGCAATCGGTTGAATACTTTTTTTTAGGACCATGACAGTTTCAAAAAATGATGATTCGAGAAAAATGCGTTTAGAAACGTAGCAGCTGTAGACTTTTTATGGTGCCTGGTAGATCTGTAACTTATCAAATACTATGAATTTCGGTCTGAATTTTTCACAGTATGTTTTTAATAGATTTTACTGTCAAAATATAAAAACAAATAGATTTTTCGAAGTGATTACATGAGAATACCTTCTTAATAATTTCTCTGAGCTGTTCGCTTTCAGGCACCGCAGAGTGGATACGAAATTCAGCGCTAATTTTACTAGGCGGGTCTAATGTTTCTTGTTCGTAACAGTTATTTTTAACCGCAAAGTATTTAGTTCGATAATCATTTTTTTAAACAAGAAATGTAATTAATGAATGTTTTGTGTGTAAAAAAAATAAGGCGTAAAACATATTAGGGGTATTTTCTTGCTCTTGCAAAACCCTTGCACGGTACACGAATTGTAGAATTTTCCACTTGGTGCAACGGCACAACAGCGATCACACCCAGAAAATTATTTTCAATGGCTGTAAAATATGTGAGACCAAAACCCATGGGCATCATATAATTGCAACTCTGTTTTTGCTGTCATTTTACATAAAAAAATATTACGCCCTTAAAGTGTTGTGGTAGGTAAGTTTAAAATAGATTTTATAATTTATATTTAAATTATAAAGATTTGTAACAATATTATGTTAAGAAAGAACGCAGAATATGCGCCAATTCACAATAGTCATTGACAATAAATTGACCGAATTGGCGCGTATTTAATAAATTCTGATCAATTAGGTCATTTCAATATACAAGTACTTTATTTTAAAAGGTTTGTATTGTGAGAGTTCAATTTTGCGTCTAATCTTCTTTATCGAATGTTCTTCTTTTTCTAATTAAATTTTTTTTATTGTATATATATATACGTGGCCACATTCACATTCTTAATTGAGTTCATTAATATCAGTTTATTTATGGGTTAAGATATCCTACATTCTACTTTACGCCGCAGTTACACATTCAAGAACTTACTCCCAAGTTGATTACAACAACAAATCATGAAAATTGACTTAAATTGACAGCTAGCTGCACGCAATTTGATAACCAATAATGGTTGCATGAATCCATCGCCATGGAAGCCGATTAAAATTCCTAAATAAAATTGTACGAAATTAATAAGTTATGGATAGTTACTTATATTTAAATATTAATCTATGAATATAACGAAATTTTATTATTCCCGACATTTGCATGTCCTTTGTTTGAAAAATTATTAGGTCAGCTGCTTTAGCTTGATTATCAGCTTGCCCCACAACTTGTATCGAAAAATTTATATCAAGATGTTTCGAGTTTAAAAAGTAAAAGTGTTATACGAAAAAACTGTGATGGTATGATAACTTAAAAACCTCACAACCGGTTTGCGAGGTTTGCTGTGAAGTCATTTTTGCTCAAACCTCGCAAGAAAAAAACACTTACCACATGGGTTGAGAAGCACTTTACTGTAGACCAGCTGTTTCACAAAAACACACAAAACAAAGTAAAGAAATGGACAACTAAGAAAAGTAAGTGATTTTGCAAACTTTTTAAATTTGGTGCATATAAAATAATTATATTAATTTTTAGGATTTCTAAATGTGAAAAAGCAATATAGGAGCAGCTGCAGCATTACAGCATATTATTTAAACATTAATTTATTTACATTCGTACATGTATTAAATAATACAAACATACATATTTACCAATAAAATATCTTCCAAATTTTTTAAACATAAATATGTAGATTTCTTTTTATTCTGACTCAGAAGGAAGAACGTACATCATAGACAGAGAACCTTTATAATAGAGAAATCAATATCGTAACTTTTCGAAGGGCAGAGATGGAAGAGTCTCACCACAGACAAATAAGCGTGTTTCACCACAAAAATAGCAGAATTGAGCATTTGCAATGTTAAATGAGAAAAATAATGCTAATTCCAATGTAAACAAATTTACAGAATCGTTTATTTCCTATGCGCAACCGACTCAGCATATAATTTATATATGATCCACATATATTTGGTATCAAAGCATATACTAAGTACATAAGTATGTACATAGTTATGTTAAAATTTACCTATTTTATGATGAATTCCATAAAAACTTTGCAAATATTTGTATTACTAACTAAATATGCATTTTATATACTTGGGTTTGATACGACATATATTTATATACATACATAAATATGTACATATATATTTGCTTTGTTCATTAATCGTTTCGATATCATAAGCGGTCGCACATTTGCTCATATATAATTATGTGTTCATGTAAACAAATACGACAGAGCATAGGGTCAATGCTTGTAAATTTGTCTAGACATATGTATGTAAATATGTACCTACACTCAATGCTCCATGCGAAATCTCCGTTGACACGGACAACTAATGGCGAAGCGTGTTTTTTGCTATCATGTCAAGGAGTCAATCTGTCGACACAGCATTGTGTTGTTGGTAGAAAATCCGAGCTGTGCCGAAAAAATAAGCAAATGATCGCCTATTGTCACCGCTTCCCTTGCCACTCTAACAGCTTTGCCAACAAACAGGCGTAAATATGTATGAATATATACGTATGAGTCTGCATACATATCGACGAAGATTTTTGCGAGCCATGAAAAAATATTTTAGAATTGACAAATATTATAAATCGACAACAGTATGTTGCCATTTTTGTCACTTCTTTCTGTGTTTTGCGAGTTTGCTGGGTTGACATTTTTCCCTTCTAGCAAAATATCAGAAATTGTTCAATTTATGATTTTTAGCTTTTGCCATCGTCGCGAAAAGGCACTTGTGGTTAAAGGCATGCTCGGGGAGATGACACCATTTGCTTTTATGAATGAAGCGATTTTGCCTGTTGAAAGTGCGCTTGCGTTCATGAATGAAAAAGTTGTTTTTGTGTGTTTTTCTACAAATTTGGGCATCGACTATGGCTTGTGACGCTGCTGATGCTAATTGAACGTTTGTTGATTTTGTAGAACAATATTTGAAATTTTTGCGGGTGACATATCTACATGTGAACGCATATAAGTATGTATATTGTGTAAGGATTATTTGTGTGGGAATGTCACATATTTACAAGTGTACGCATATAAGCATGTATGATGCTATTTCAAACGATCGTTGTTTTTGTAAAGCAATGTTTGTAGTTCTTGGGGGTGACATATTTGCATAGAAGTATGTATTTTGTGTATGCGTTATCCGCACCCGCCTCTGTGCAGCAAAAAACGCACGCCAACAAACACAAGGATGGTTCGACGTCGAGAAGCTGCAATCACAACAGACAGCCGAACGTTTTTCTACTCGGCTTGCACTCCTGCTCTCTGAGAGCACTCGTCAACAACTCGGTATAAGGGAACTGTGGGACGGCATTTAAAACTCCTTACGTACAGCTGCAACCGAAACCATTGGTTTTCGGAAGGTGCAAAAGAACAGCTGGTACGACGAGGAGTGCCGTGTCGCAGCGGAGAGAAAACACGCAGCCTTCCTCGCAATGTTACGATCGACCACAACACGTGCGGGATGGGATAGATACCGAGAGTTGAAGAGGGAAGCGAGACGCATTTGTAGACAGAAAAAGAAAGAGGTCGAAATGCGTGAGTACGAAGAGCTTGATAAGCTGGCCGACAGGGGTAATGCTCGAAAATTCTACGAAAAGATGCGGCGGCTTACAGAAGGTTTCAAGACCGGAGCATACTCTTGTAGAACCCCCAAAGGTGATCTAGTTACCTATGCCCAGAGTATACTTAAATTATGGAGGGAACACTTCTCCAGCCTACTGAATGGCAGTGAACTCACAACACCAGGAGAAAATGAACCCGATACCCCAATCGATGACGATGGAGCGGACGTTCCATGGCCCGACCATGAAGAAGTTCGAATAGCAATTGCCCGCCTGAAAAACAACAAAGCGGCAGGGGCCGATGGATTGCCGGCCGAGCTATTCAAACACGGCGGCGAAGAGTTGATAAGGTGCATGCATCAGCTTCTTTGCAAAATATGGTCGGACGAAAGTATGCCCAACGATTGGAATTTAAGTGTGCTATGCCCAACCCACAAAAAAAGGACACCCCACAATCTGCGCCAACTACCGTGGGATTAGCCTCCTCAACATCGCATATAAGGTTCTGTCGAGCGTATTGTGTGAAAGATTAAACCCCACCGTCAACAAACTGATTGGACCTTATCAGTATGGCTTTAGACCTGGTAAATCAACAACCGACCAGATATTCACGATGCGCCAAATCTTGGAAAAGACCCGTGAAAGGAGAATCGACACACACCACCTCTTCGTCGATTTCAAAGCTGCTTTCGACAGCACGAAAAGGAGCTGCCTTTATGCCGCGATGTCTGAATTTGGTATCCCCGCAAAACTAATACGGCTGTGTAAGCTGACGTTGAGCGACACGAAAAGCTCCGTCAGAATCGGGAAGGACCTCTCCGAACCGTTCGATTCCAAACGAGGTTTCAGACAAGGCGATTCCCTATCGTGCGACTTTTTCAACCTGCTTCTGGAGAAAATAGTTCGAGCTGCAGAACTCAACAGAGAAGGTACCCTCTTCTATAAGAGTGTACAACTGCTGGCGTATGCCGATGATATTGATATCATCGGCCTCAACACCCGCCCCGTTAGTTCTGCTTTCTCCAGACTGGACAAGGAAGCAAAAGAAATGGGTCTGGCAGTGAACGAGGACAAGACGAAATATCTCCTGTCATCAAACAAACAGTCGTCGCACTCGCGACTTGGCACTCACGTCACTGTTGACAGACATAACTTTGAAGTTGTAGATAATTTCGTCTATCTTGGAACCAGCGTAAACAACACCAACAACATCAGCCTAGAAATCCAACGCAGGATAACTCTTGCCAACAGGTGCTACTTCGGACTAAGTAGGCAATTGAGAAGCAAAGTCCTCTCTCGACAAACAAAAACCAAACTCTATAAGTCACTCATAATTCCCGTCCTGCTATATGGTGCAGAGGCTTGGAGAATGTCAACAACGGATGAGTCGACGTTGCGAGTTTTCGAGAGAAAGGTTCTGCGAAAGATTTATGGTCCTTTGCGCGTTGGCCACGGCGAATATCGCATTCGATGGAACGATGAGCTGTTCGAGATATACGACGACATTGACATAGTTCAGCGCATTAAAAGACAGCGGCTACGCTGGCTAGGTCATGTTGTCCGGATGGATGAAAACACTCCAGCTCTGAAAGTATTCGACGCAGTACCCGCCGCGGGAAGCAGAGGAAGAGGAAGACCTCCACTGCGTTGGAAGGACCAAGTGGAGAAGGACCTGGCCTCGCTTGGAATATCCAATTGGCGCCACGTAGCGAAGAGAAGAAACGACTGGCGCGCTGTTGTTGACTCGGCTATAATCGCGTAAGCGGTGTCTACGCCAGTAAAGAAGAAGAAGTTATTTGTGTGCCAATGTCATACGCATATATTTATGTATGTACATATGTATGAGCAGCGCGCACATGTTATTATTGATAAGTGATAATATGATTTGGATTCGCGAAAGCGAACATAAACACATACGTACATATGTACATATGGTCATGATACATGTGAATATATGTTTTGAATGATAAAATGTACGATTAATGTACATTTATCACTATTGTAATATATTTCATTTTTTAGTAATAATATGATAGTTTGTTATATACATATGTACATACATACATATGATACATATGTAATGAAGTATACACATAAGTACGAATATATCAAATACAAGAACTAATTAAAAAATAGGCTTTATTTTCACATTAACTACGAATATTGCTTTGAAAAAGTAATTTAATTCAAATGTATTCAATTGCACATGTAAAAGTATAAAAATATAAGCAAAAGAGCGAACATACATCTGTTAGAGCAATATATAGTTTTGAGCATAATTTTTATTTCACGCTCAGCTCTGTTCAAGCGAAAATGTTAAAATTTCTCCTGCCGAGCTGGCAGTGGTGAAACTCTTCCATCTCCACCGAGTTAGCCAAAAACATTTTTACGTTCTTCGCGCCGTGAACTTTCTCTATTAAAAACGTTCTCTGTCATAGATAAGGTTCATGATTTAGATATCGTAAATTTGCGCAGGGTTACTCGGCAGAGATGGGGGGTTTCACGGCATACAAATTATAAGCGTGTTTCATGAGAGGACTCGAAAATAGAAGAAGTGAGCATTTTCAGTGCTAAATGAGAAATATAATGAAAACCCCAATGTTACGGAATGTACGCTTATAGATTCGCTTAAATGCTATGCGCAAATGACATATATGTAATTTATAGATTATCCGTATATATTTGGTATCAAAGCATATACTTATGTATATCTAAATATATACATACATGTGTGTTAAAATTGGCAAATTTCATGATGATTTCATAGAACCATCTTATCTTCTTATCTTATCTTCTTATATAAATAAAAATGAATCGACAAACTGTATGTACGCTCATAACTTTCATACGACTGAACCAAATTTGATAATACTTTTTTTAAAATGTTCGTGGAGGTTCAACGATGGTTTTTACGGCGAAAAAAATTCGAATAATTGCCGGAAAACCCCTAAAAATAGCCCTTTTCTTTTTCTCATACAAACGAATGAATGTTTGTTCGTTAGTAACGCGAAGAGAACGGCTGAACCAATATTGATGAAATTTCAGAGGTTGTTCGTTGTGGATTAAGGGAGGTTTAGAAATAAAAATATTTTCTACTTTTCATGAAAAGTCGGAAAATTCGATAATTCCAAAAAGTAACTTTTTTCTATTAAATTTTTGTTTGTTTTGTTTTTCAATATTTTGATTTGTAAATTATTTTAATAGTTCAATTTCAGTCGCTTGCTTTTTTATTCGGCTATTCAAAAGAAAATTATTCAGGGAAAACATAACGTATGTTTCACACAAAAAGGTCAACTGCAGATTGAAATTTTTTGCCATCAAAGTCAACAGTTACGATGTTTGATTGACTTTACCTTGAAGCAACGGATATGTGGTGCTGTTGGTTGCAGGATGTATTGTGTTGAGTTGCAAAATAGAGGTTTTCCGCACGCACACATTCTTCTTTGGATGATTTTTCCACCAGATGAAATTGATGAAATCATTTCTCAGGAAATTCCTGATGTAGAGAAAGATCCAGTATTATATGAAGTGGTGGAAACCAATATGGTGCATGGACCCTGCGGACACTACAATCCCTTTTCGGTTTGTATGTCTGACAATAAATGCACGAAACACTATCCATGTGCTTTTCTTTCGAAAACATAAACTGGAAATGATGGATATCAACTCTATCGGTGTCGCTCACCAGATAACAGAACATTCAGCATTCAACTTAGAAGAATGAATTTCGAAGTTGACAACACATGGATCTTACTATATTCACCTTTATTGTCTAACTCATATTCAAAATTCATATGAGTGTTTAGTATTGCAGTTTGGTGAAATCGATAAAATATGTTTCAAAGTACGTCACCAAAGGAAGTAACATGGCGATTATTGGTCTTGAACGATACGGTCGATACGTGAACTGCAATAAAGTGCTTTGTAGGATATTTACTTTTGCAATAAATGACCGTTTTCCGACTGTTGTGAGTCTCGCAGCTAATTTGGAGAATGGCCAAAGAGTGTATTTCAACCCAGAGAATCCAGTATACAGTGGAAATATCGCCAGCATTAACATTGACGAGTTTTTTCTCAACTTTCGTCAGTGATCCGTTTGTGAGATCATGGCTCTATTCGGAAATACCTTGATATTATGCATGGAATGCATCGTTGAAGAAATAGACGCAGAAAGCAAGGCCAACCAGTAGATTGACAACCAGGTGTCTTATCAGCTAATGCATAAGGATGAATTTACACAATCCACCCGAAAAACTACGATTCTTTCTACCTTCGGTAGCTATTGATTAATGTACGCGCTTCAATTTTATTTTAGTCATTGCTTACTGTGAATGGTTCGATGTGTGCAAGTTTTGGAAAAGTAAGCTAGCAATTACAATTGCTCGAACACGTTAATGACTGGAATGGAAATGAAGTTCACATCTTCTTCTTTACTGGCGTAGACACCGCTTACGCGATTATAGCCGAGTCAACAACAGCGCGCCAGTCGTTTCTTCTCTTCGCTACGTGGCGCCAATTGGATATTCCAAGCGAGGCCAGGTCCTTTTCCACTTGGTCCTTCCACCGGAGTGGAGGTCTTCCTCTTCCTCTGTTTCCCGCGGCGGGTACTGCGTCGAATACTTTCAGAGCTGAAGTGTTTTCATCCATCCGGACAACATGACTTAGCCAGCGTAGCCGCTGTCTTTTAATTCGCTGAACTATGTCAATGTCGTCGTATATCTGTACAGCTCATCGTTCCATCGAATGCGATATTCGCCGTGGCCAACGCTCAAAGGACCATAAATCTTTCGCAGAACCTTTCTCTCGAAAACTCGCAACATCTGCACCATATATGATATCAATATCATCAGTTGTACACTCTTATAGAAGATGGTACCTTCTCTGTTGAGTTCAGCAGCTCGAACTATTTTCTCCAGAAACAGGTTGAAAAAGTCGCACGATAGAGAATCGCCTTGTCTGAAACCTCGTTTGGTATCGAACGGCTCGGAGAGGACCTTCCCGATTCTGACGGAGCTTTTCGTGTTGCTCAACGTCAGCTTACACAGCCGTATTAGTTTTGCAGGGATACCAAATTCAGACATCGCGGCATAAAGGCAGCTCCTTTTCGTGCTGTCGAAAGCAGCTTTGAAATCGACGAAGAGGTGGTGTGTGTCGATTCTCCTTTCACGGGTCTTTTCCAAGATTTGGCGCATCGTGAATATCTGGTCGGTTGTTGATTTACAACAAAGAAGAAGAAGTTGATTTACCAGGCCTAAGGCACAATGATAAGGTCCAATCAGTTTGTTGACGGTGGGCTTTAATCTTTCACACAATACGCTTCGACAGAACCTTAAATTCCAATCGTTGGGCATACTTTCGTCCGACCATATTTTGCAAAGAAGCTGATGCATGCACCTTATCAGCTCTTCGCCGCCGTGTTTGAATAGCTCGGCCAGCAATCCATCGGCCCCTGCCGCTTTGTTGTTTTTCAGGCGGGCAATTGCTATTCGAACTTCTTCATGGTCGGGCAATGGAACGTCTGCTCCATCGTCATCGATTGGGGTATCGGGTTCACTTTCTCCTGGTGTTGTGCGTTCACTGTCATTCAGCAGGCTGGAGAAGTGTTCCCTCCATAATTTAAGTATAATCTGGGCATCGGTGGCTAGATCACCTTGGGGGGTTCTACAAGAGTATGCTCCGGTCTTGAAACCTTCTGTAAGCCGCCGCATCTTTTCGTAGAATTTTCGAGCATTACCCCTGTCGGCCAGCTTATCAAGCTCTTCGTACTCACGCATTTCGGCCTCTTTCTTTTTCTGTCTACAAATGCGTCTCGCTTCCCTTTTCAACTTTCGGTATCTATCCCATCCCGCACGTGTTGTGGTCGATCGTAATGTTGCGAGGTAGGCAGCCTGTTTTCTCTCCGCTGCGACACGGCACTCCTCGTCGTACCAGCTGTTCTTTTGCACTTTCCGAAAACCAATGGTTTCGGTTGCAGCTGTACGTATGGAGAAGTTCACATACTTTTCAATATAAACATCGACATTTCGAAAGATATTTTACATTGCATTCGCTAAAAATTGGAAATGGTACAATTTCGGTTGATATTTGCGGTGGTTCGATATCAATTCCATCTTCCCTTTATCAATTCACGAACTACGAATCCTTAAGTGCACGCGCAATGTCAGCTGCCAAAAAATACCGATGTTGTTGACTTAAACTGGAAGATTCAAAGTCAAAGTCCGGGAGACTTGTGCTCATTCAAATCGATCGACCGTCTTGACAATGAAGACGACGCCGTGAATTATCCAGTGATATTTCTAAATTCTTTGGGCAGAATTTGTATGCCACCGCATCATTTGCGTCTCAAAGTTGGATCTGTCGTTATTATGTTTCGCAATCTTCATGCGCCGAAACTGTGTAATGGAACCCGACTGATTGTGACGCACCTATCGAATACAAGGGGGAGAATGCTTGATTCTACGAGTTCCATTGAGTTCTAACGATTTCCCATTTCAGTTCAAACATATTCCGTTTCCAGTGAAAATTGCGTTTGAGATGACAATCAACAGGACCTAAAGATATGTACATAGTGTGAGGCATAAATTTGGAAATGCTGTGTTTTTCACACGGCCTTCTTTTTCTCTCTTTCCTGTACACCGGAACAGAAACCAAAAAATGTTGTTTATAAAGCTGCGTTACATTGAAAAAAAAAAAAACAAAAATAAAATGTTAAATTTAACTTTCTTTTCATTTCAAAATATATAATTTCACGCAGGGCAAAGGCTGCGGGGTCAGCTAGTTTAAATTATATTACAAAGTAATGTTCATATTATTACTTAAATTGAAATTAATATAAGCTTATTGTTGCGTCAAGCGACTTTATACGTCTAAAAATAATGGTTTAAAAAGAAATTTGTAAAATTAGTTAAAGAATCTATGAATATTATTAAATGTCTTTTATATCATGTAAATACTTACCATTTTGATATTAACAAAAAAGAAAACATCTATTACCAATGTATTAGAAGGTTGTACTCTTATTACCGTGGATTATAAGATTGCTGAATTATATCGATGTACGTATACTTACCCCTCTCTTATATGTACATACTTACCACTAGATTAAGCCGTTAGGTTAATTTTTAAGCTAAGCCGTGAACAGTGATGGCAACTCAGTGGTTTTACCACTAAAACTAGTGGTTTTACTTTCCCTCTAAAGGGCAAAAAACTTTTTTATTGGCTGGTGGTTTTTTTAGTGGTAAATACCCTCTGACGGTAAATACAAAAAATTCAAAATTTTAGATTGACATTTCATCAATTTCTCACTATGTGAGTTTAGTATATCAAGACAACATTCAATTCGATTGGATCTAATGACATAGTCTTTTCTAGAAGCCCCGTTTTTATGCGCAAAATGCTACTTTTCGCCACCGTCCTTTGACGCTTTAATGACTTTAAGTCGATCAACTCCTTACTTGGAGAGAGGTTGGCGATAGTTGGCTTTGGCTTGCTTACTGAAACTGTGCACTTGCTCTTTGTTTTGTTTTTAATTTTCGTACTTGTCTTTTTCTTTTGTTCGCACTACTTTCAGTGATTCGCACTCGTTACCTGTTGTGAATGCGTCGGCGGTTTGCCTGCGTTCACTTCCCTTTTCAAACGATGCAATTGCAGCTCATTCCCACGAAGTGTCAGCAGCTGTGGATGTACCGTCGATGTAAAAGTTGACGTAGCAGTGGAACGAGCAGCAGCGATGATGACGATGTTGACGCAGACCCGTGCGGAATCAGTATAATATTATGTTACTTTATTGTACCGAATTTCGGATTTTTTTTTTTATCACTTTGAGTCAACGGCACTAGCGGCACTTCTTTTTTTGTATAACAGCATAGCAGCACTTGTCAGTATATATTAGGTTGTCAAAAAAAGTCTTGCGGTATTTTCGCTAGTTGGCGCTGAAAGCGCGTAGTTCTAGTCCCTATACCTTTTTGGAAAGCTCATTTCACGCGCTAACACGTGTTTGATTGATTGTCATTTCTTTTAAGTCGTTCGTGAGTTTTAGCGTCGCAAACATGGAGCAAAATAAAGAGAAAATACGGCATATTTTACAGTACTACTACCAATAAAATTTGTGCAGTTTATGGACCCGATACAGTTTCAATTTCCACCGCACAACGATGGTTTCAACGTTTTCGTTCTGGTGGAGAGGTGGTCGAAGATGCGCCACTCTCCGGAAGGCCTGTCGTCGAAAATTGCTATAAAATCGATGAATTGGTCGAAAGAGACCGGCATAGTAATCATCAAACCGTTATAAAACATTTGAAGAAGTTTGCGGTCCCTAAGAAGCTCGATGTATGGGTACCACACGAATTGATTCAATAAAAATACATATATATATATATATATATATATTTTTTTATAATATATTAATTTCTTTACAGAAATTACAACTGCACAGAACAGCACTTTAGCGGTTTTATTGGTTTTACTGCACTTTCTAGCAAAACAACTGTATTTTAAGCCTTTACTTTATTTGCGCACTCCACTGTAGTTATCCGCTTAATCAAATTGTCGTTTCTCACGCACCTTTGTCTTTCTGCTTTTTCGGCTTTGCATATATGTATGTATGATGTATATTTATATATATATTTTATATATATATATTTTTTTACACTGATTATGTTTATAATTTATTTTTATAAACTAGTCGTTTACTAATCATTGTTGTATGAGTATATTAATGATGGAGAACATTACAAGTAAATTTTCACTTAATAAGATTTTAAAAATGAAGATTTATTCTGTTACGAAAAAAGAAGGAGTGAACAAAATAAAAGAGAACGTATGAAAATATCAAACAATTGAGTATAGTGGAATGTAGCTGTTAAAAAGGCTCCCCCCTTGAGATATAACAGGCTATCTTTATTTGTCTTATTCGTAGCTCTTTAAAAGACTGAAATATAACTAAAATATCTTATGGGGGAAGCAATTGTGAAGAATATGTATATAATATATATTATTAATTTTTTTATTTTTTATTTTTTTTTATAAATTATTTGTACAATACTTAATATTCTACAATATATTATACAATATCTAGCAGCACTGGCAGCAGAGGCCTTCGGCTGTGAAAATTTTGAATTTGAAAACAAAACAAAGAGCAAGTGCACAGTTTCAGTAAGCAAGCCAAAGCCAACTATCGCCAACCTCTCTCCAAGTAAGGAGTTGATCGACTTAAAGTCATTAAAGCGTCAAAGGACGGTGGCGAAAAGTAGCATTTTGCGCATAAAAACGGGGTTTCTAGAAAAGACTATGTCATAAATGTCAATCTAAAATTGAAGAGATTGATGAAGACGATATGGCCCGAGGGGAGTTAGAGGACATAATTGTAGAAACAAAATCTATAATTAAAACAATTTTGGCCAAAAATAGAACATCTATTGCTGAAACATCATTCGTAACGTCTCACAGCTCAAGGCTCCCAAAAATGAATTTGCCGAAATTCAAGGGAGAATATTCGGAATTCAAAATTTCATGAGTTTGTTTGAGAGTTTGGTTCACAATGATCCAAACATCCCAGATATTGAAAAATTTAACCATCTGGTTAATTGTCTATCTGGGGAGGCTCTGGGCACGGTAAAGGCGTTTCAAATGTCTGATGAAAATTATCCGAAGGCGTTGGCAAGTCTCAGAAATGTTTACTACAAGAAATGTTTGATTTTTTTTTTATACGATTTCAAAACTTTTTGAGCTGCCAACTATCCCTTAAGCCTTCAGCCCCTACATTGCGCGCGATGATTGATGAAGTGTCGACTTTACAGGACTGGGCGATGAAAAACAAATCACAAATGCGATAATTATTCACATAGTCATGACAAAAGTTGACTCTGCCACCCGATCAAAGTGGGAAGAACGGCTGGATTACGACAAGCTACCATTGTGGAAGGATTGTGAAGCTACCTTAAATAGACGGTACCAGCACCTATTAGCTGAAGGCGCATCATCTTTGAGGACCGCTTTAGTTGCAGCGAATACAAAGCAGCCGACATGCCAGCAGTGTAAATCGAAGGACCACTACTTAACAGCTTACCTCACTTTTAAAACTCTCTCTTTTCAACAGAGATTTGAGTTTGTCAAATCAGTGCCCTTAGGCATAAATTGTTTGCGTAAGGGGCTTACGGTATCCAAATCCAGAGCGGATCGGTGTCGCGTGTGCAATCGGTCCCACCACACCTTACTGCACCAGTATCCTGTATCCTTTGCTGCTGAACCTCATCCGCAACCAACAACAACTACACAAGCAATGCATACAATAAGTGTGCCTGATCGGGAACCGTTGGCAACAGCAGTTATTCTGGTGAGATGAAGCTGTGGAGGGTACCTGCCCGCAAGAGCCTTGCTAGACTCAGGAAGTCAAGTCAACTTCATGACGGAGGATTTGGCCCAAAAACTGCGGATTCGACGCAAAAACAGGACTTTAAATATTATAAGGATTGGAAAATCAAGTACAAAAGTCGGGGTCAAATTAAGCGCATTTGTTAAGCGTAAAATAATTATGAATTTTCGGCAGAATTCTGGATTATGCGATGTTTTTCGGCTAATCATCCAGACCATACCATTAATGTTAATGGTTGGAAAATTCCACACAATATTAAATTGGCAGATCCAGACTTGCAAAATCTCAAAAGATTGATATGTTATTAGGGGGAGAAACCTTTTTCGATTTGCTAGCGGTTGGTCAATTTAAAAGTGGCCCTAATCAACCAACGCTACAGGAGACTCTTTTGGGATGGATTGTTTCTGGCAAATGACATATTTAGCAGTCTTAGTCCTCCTCCCGAAGTAAAAAACACATTATGCCAAACTGAAGAAGACTTAACGTCAATAGATGTAGTCCAAAAATTCGGGGCTCTGGAGGAACTTCCTTCAGAAACAAGTGGCAACAAATTCACACCTGAACAAAATGAGTGTGAACAATTTTTCGTCAATACAACTGAAGTATTAAATTCAGGAAGGCTTCAAGTCAGAATGCCCTTTAAGGCTGACTGTAATTACTCGGTCACTCCTATGAAATCGCAGTTCGGATATTTCAGGCCATGGAGAGGAAAACATTGAAAGATTTAGAACTTCTTAAAAT
>CM050322.1:67048141-67066879 GCA_027475135.1 Bactrocera correcta
CTATAAGTAAGGGAAACCAACTTAAAAAATTAGACAAAACCCATTGCATTGCACAAATCATTAGCGGAGAAAAAGCGCTTTGCGATTACCAGTATGTAAACCAAGCTATAAGTGAATTAATTTGAGAGGAAACAATATTTCTTTCAAAATTTTATTTGAAATGTTACTTTTAGTAATACATCTTTTAAAATAAATGGTAACTTTCTTTTAAATTTCTCTAACGAAACTATAACAGCAAATAAGTTCCCATCAGAACTTACCCGCATTACTTGAGAATAACCTAACAGAACAACCTCAGAAATAAAATTAGACTTAAACTATTTACATAAACTACGTTTAAAAAATGTAAATGAACTATAACGAATAACATCAAAAACTATTATTTCAATTAGTTCAAGCTTCGCAGCAAATCTTTGTTACAGTAACACTTTCGTTAGCTTTGTATATCGTACTTAAACCAAGAACATGAAATTCATTCTTTATCCCACCAATAATAGATTATCCACAGTTTTCAGTACTCAATAATTAATAATCAGCGAGCCGCTGATGCTTAAGAAGGGAGGAGTTATCACAGTTAATATAACTATCAAAATATACCAACAACAAAGTTGTTGTAGCTAACAAAATATAGTCGAAACTCTCTATAACCAACTACTATATAACGAAGTTTTCTTTATTACGAAGCAATTATAAGAACACTGTTGTTTAGTTGTTGTATTCCTTTTATTCGCCCTGATGTCGGTGATATACTCACTTGCACTTGCACCTGGAATGGTTAATTCGCAAATTTTTTTTTAAATAACGAAATGAGTATTTCACTTTCCAATGAATAACTTTTATTTTTTTTCTTTTATTTTTTTTTATAAATGCTTAGTTTGTATTCACACAAAATGTTCTTCTTCTTTGTACAAAATTTTGTTAGCACTTTGGTTTTACTTAACAATTTTAAACTAATATTATGCAGCGTTGCTTCGACAGACGTACCGATGGCGAAAACCCTCGAGGTCACGAGTAAAAACGGAAAAAGCGCCCATTCCGGTCTGACCAATCCTTTGGTGTCGGTGGTGGTTGGTGAAACAAATTATGTGTTGGTGTGTAGTGTGGTTGGATGATATGTAGCTGAGGTTGTGTGGATGATATGTTGTGTTCCATTGGGTTGTGTGACCTTTTGGTATGTGGTATGTGGGTTTTGTTCGATGAGTACTGCGAGAAGGAAGTGCGCGAAGTAGCAAAATATCGCAAGATCAGATGTCGCATGAATAACTGTGTTGTTGGTCTATAAGTACTATGAGTATAAAATAATCTTCATATAACGATTTTCCCTATAGCGGAAAATTTCAATATAACGAGACATTTTTGCGACCATTACTTCATGATTAAAGCGTTTTCAATCGTCATATATCGAATTTATTCAAATAATTTTTCGTTTTCATTTATATACATCACGGTAGGTATCACATGACAGTCTGGCAACTATCCCTCCACTAACCTCATTACGATATATGTATAATATATACAGAGAACGTTTATCATAGAGAAGGTTCACGTTTCAAATATCGTAACTTTTCGAAGGGGTACTCGGCAGAGATGGAAGAGTCTCTTCTTCTTCTTCTTTACTGGCGTAGACACCGCTTACGCGATTATAGCCGAGTCAACAACAGCGCGCCAGTCGTTTCTTCTCTTCGCTACGTGGCGCCAATTGGATATTCCAAGCGAGGCCAGGTCCTTCTCTACTTGGTCCTTCCAACGGAGTGGAGGTCTTCCTCTTCCTCTGCTTCCCGCGGCGGGTACTGCGTCGAATACTTTCAGAGCTGGATAGTTTTCATCCATCCGGACAACATGACCTAGCCAGCGTAGCCGCTGTCTTTTAATTCGCTGAACTATGTCAATGTCGTCGTATATCTCGTACAGCTCATCGTTCCATCGAATGCGATATTCGCCGTGGCCAACAAACAACCTTTCTCTCGAAAACTCGCGACGTCGACTCATCCGTTGTTGACATCGTCCAAGCCTCTGCACCATATAGGAGGACGGGAATTATGAGCGACTTATAGAGTTTGGTTTTTGTTTGTCGAGAGAGGACTTTGCTTCTCAATTGCCTACTTAGTCCGAAGTAGCACCTGTTGGCAAGAGTTATCCTGCGTTGGATTTCTAGGCTGACATTGTTGGTGTTGCTTACGCTGGTTCCAAGATAGACGAAATTATCTACAACTTCAAAGTTATGGCTGTCAACAGTGACGTGAGTGCCAAGTCGCGAGTGCGACGACTGTTTGTTTGATGACAGGAGATATTTCGTCTTGCCCTCGTTCACTGCCAGACCCATTTCTTTTGCTTCCTTGTCCAGTCTGGAGAAAGCAGAAGCGGGTGTTGAGGCCGATGATATCAATATCATCAAGGCATCTTTGGTCACATCGTCCTTCTCTTCCGAAGGGGCGTGGGCGCAAATCAGCGATATGTTGAAGAACCTCGCTTTCATGCGGATTGTGGCTAGACGTTCATTCTCCGGAGTGAATGATAGTACTCGGCGACGGAGTCTCCCTCCCACCACGAATCTAACACCAAACTTGCGCTCCTTTATATGGCCACTGTAGTAAATGTCACAAGGACCTCTGTCCTTGTCCTGTCCATCGCATTTCTTGGACGGCGGTGATGTCAGCCTTTATCTTTACGAGAACATCTACCAGCTGGGCAGCGGCACCTTCCCAATTAAGGGACCGGACATTCCAGGTGCATGCCCTCAAACCATAGTCCTTATTTCGTTTGCCATGGTCGTCATCAAAAGGGGGGGATCTCATCCGAGGCTGTTTTTTTCCTTTGATTGGGGGTGTTTTTTTATGTGGCGGGTCCCAAGCCCAGCGCACAACCCTATGCAGGGGTGTTTCGACTTCTCACTTTAGCTCGCCTTCAAACGGATGTTCTTAGGCTACCCAGAGGATACTTGGTCAAAGACCGGAAGTCGTGAGCTGCTTGAGTCATATGTAAAAGAATCGTTTCTGGCCACTCCCAAGTGAATGGCGATCAGAGAACTTTCCTCACTTGCGTGAACTTCTACACATGAACCATGGGTCTACAAAGGAGAGGTCAAAGGCTTCAAGACGGAACAAAACAAGGTAATCTGGGACATCTCCAGCGAGAGGCCTAGATCGTGCATAGTGGTCAGGAATAATGTCAATTTCTTCTGCATTTCAGAGTTCCTGACGCTGGACTTGGTGGCAGTACAGGCCAGAGACTGGGAGGGCAAAAGCTTCGTCCTGGCTTCAGCCTACTTCCCAGGGGAGACAGCAGCAGCACCCCCTGAGGGAGTGATTAGGCTCGTGGAGTACTGCAGTACGCGAATGCTCACCACGTGGAATGGGGGAGCACGGATTGTAACGCAAGGGGTGAGTCTTTACTAGAGTATGTATTAGGTAGTAGCTTATCAATCGAGAACGTGGGTTGTGAACCCACCTTTATAACTATAAGCAGGAGGGAGGTGCTGGACATCACCTTCAGCAGCGAGCACGCTAATGGTTGGGTCTCAGGGTGGAGGGTTTCAACGGAGCCCTCCCTGTCAGACCACAGAATAATAAGGTTCGCACTGATGGTAGAGGTCAGGCAACTCCCCCCGAGACGCAACCCCCGCAGAACAAACTGGGGTGTTTTCAGGGAAAAACTAAAGGACTGTTTACAAAGGCAGAACCACATCGACGATAGCGTCACGGGCCTGGGGATAGAGAGCAGGGTGTTGGCACTAAACGAGTCAATCACCAAAGCCTACAGTGAGAGTTGTCCCCAAATAGCGCCCACAGACAGACGTAACTGTCCCTGGTGGACAAGAAAGCTCGCAGACCTCAGGAAGAAGGTACGCAGCCTATTTAACAAGGCGAAGCGTACAGGGGACTTGGAGGAGTACAGGTGCTACCTAACTCTATACAATAAAGAGATTAGGTCAGCAAAACAAAACAGTTTCAGGAGCTTCTGTGAAAAAGTCTCCTCCACACCAGAAGCGGCGCGGCTACACAAAGCTCTGGCCAGTGGAAAGACAAGCACGGAACTGGCCATTAAGAGGAGCGACGGGACGTTTACGGCCAACGCCGAGGAAAGGGCGTCAGAGCTCCTGCGTGCTCACTTCCCGGAGCCTATCCCGGTGGACCAAAGTCCACCTATGAGCGAACATAGGCCAACCCGCTTGGATTGGGCAACCGCCAAACAGCTAGTTACTGCGGACTCGATCAAGTGGGCTATGGCCACGTTCGAAAAATTCAAGTCTCCGGGGGTGGATGGCATCTTCCCGGCGTTTTTGCAACAGGGCGAGCAGCTGTTGCTACCTCACCTTGTTAGGCTGCTAAGGGAGAGCCTTGCACTGGCGTACATCCCGGACCCATGGAGGACGGCAGAGGTGATCTTCATACCGAAAGCGGGTAGGAGGGACTACTCCTTGGCCAAATCCCACAGGCCGATCAGTCTAACCTCCTTCCTGCTGAAGACGATGGAAAAGATCATTGACAACAATATTAGGTCGACGGTGCTGAAAACTGCACCCCTGCATGCTACTCAGCATGCATACAGAGCGGGAAGATCAACCAGTACGGCTCTGTACCAGTTGATCTCAGAGATTGAGAGTTCAATGGAAGAAGGGGAGGTGATTATATGCGCCTTTCTAGATATCGAAAGTGCCTTTGACAACACGTCTCACAGGAGTGTAGCCAGGGCACTGGAGAGAAGGAAGGTGGCTACACCGGTGCGCAGATGGATTGACGTGGTGCTGCGCACCAGAATAGCTGAGACCAAAGTTGGCGATACGACAATTCGTCTAGGGGTGACAAGAGGGTGCCCACAGGGAGGTGTGCTATCACCTCTGCTGTGGAGCCTTGTCGTGGATGAGCTGCTAGAATTGCTAACTGACAACGGGATCCGCTGCCAAGGGTACGCGGACGATATTGTGATATTAGCAAGAGGTAAATTTGAGGATACTCTCTGTGACCTAGTACAACGCGGTCTGAATCTGGCAAAGGGGTGGTGCAGGGGGGTTGAATTAAACATCAACCCCTCGAAGACAACCATCGTCCCATTTACAAGGCGCAGGTCCCTACCCGGCCTGAGGAACCTCACACTTGGGGGCAGAGAGGTTGAAATGACTAACAAGGTTAAATACCTAGGTCTCACTCTGGATTCTACCTTACGATGGAAGCAGTACGTGAACCAAACGGTAGCCAAGGCAACAAAGGCACTGATGGTATGCAAACGGCTGGCGGGTAGATCCTGGGGATGTAAGCCAAAAATCATTAGGTGGTTATACACCATGACTGTCCGACCGATTATTACATACGGGGCGGTGTCCTGGGCCTCTGTGGCGGCACAGGCTTCGGTGGGAACCCAACTGGCAAAACTACAGCGGCTGGCATGCTTGTGCATGACGGGAGCCATGCGGACCTGCCCTACGGCGGCTCTGGAGGTCCTGCTGGAGCTCACACCGCTCCATATAATAATAGGTCAAGTAGCCAAGAACTCACTTCTGCAGATAACAGCGGAGGGTGGTGGCAAAGGCAAGATAATTTCGTCCCAGAGGATGGAGAGAATAAGTGGTGATATTCCTATTGCCCTCCTCCCAAGGGACGGCATCAGCAAAACGACCCACTTAAGAAGGAAATTTAAGGTTACCCTTGGTAGTAAGAATGAGTGGAACGACACCACTCTTGAGCAAATGCTAAGGGATAGCACACTGAGGTGGTACACCGATGGCTCGAAGACATCGGAAGGAATAGGGGCGGGTATCGCGGGTCCGCCAAGCTCGCCATTTCGATGGGAAACTTTCCGAGCATTTTCCAAGCCGAAGTTCTGGCCATAAGCCGGTGTATTGAGATAAACCTTCACCGAAACTATCGCAACGAGCGAATAGCTATAATCAGTGATAGTCAGGCGGCACTAAAAGCGATTTCCTCTTACGAAATCAAATCGCTGCTAGTGCAAGAGTGTAGAAACAGGATTGACAACCTAGCCGAAAAGAACCAGGTACACCTTATCTGGGTGCCTGGTCACAGGGGAATAGCCGGCAATGAGCTGGCTGACGAGCTTGCCCGCTCCGCAGCCTCCACTGCTATGGTGGGGCCAGAACCATTCACTGGAGTGGGTTCCCATACGGTGAAGGAACTGCTCCGCAAAGTGGAAAGAGCGTGCAGGGAGGCACACTGGCAGCGAGCGCACGGGATGCGTCATGCCAAACTGTTAGTGGGGGGGGTATAACCAAAAGAGGTTCGAGACTATAATCAACCTCCCAAGAAACAAACTCAGGCTCCTGGTCGCACTCTACACCGGCCACTGCAAGCTAAGAAGGCATTTATTTAACATCGGCCTCTCAGCTTGCGCAAACTGCCGGTTTTTCGACAGTGAGCCTGAAACCCAGGAGCACCTGCTATTCGACTGCAACGCAGTCTGTAGGCGCAGGTCAAAGGCCCTCGGATCCATGTTTCCGGATAGGGATCACACTGCCTCGCTAGCACCCGGTAGGATACTGGACTTCATCAATATGCTGGGGCTAAGCGAGTCTTTGTGAGCTAGGTGAGGGCACAATAGACCCGTGGTCGCAGTGCATGCCTCAATCAACAATCTATCTATCTATCTACACATGCCCCATCCTCCTGGAAGAGTCTCACCACAGACAAATTATAAGCGTGTTTCACCACGAAAATAGAATAATTGAGCATTTTCAGCGTTAAATGAGAAAAATAATGCTAATTCCAATGTAAACAAATTTACAGATTCGTTTATTTCCTATGCGCAACCGACTAGGCATATAATTTATGTATATATGATCCGTATATATTTAGTATCAAAGCATATACTAAGTACAAATTTACCTATTTTATGATGAATTCCATAAAAACTTTGCAAATATTTGTATTACTACCTAAATATGCATTTTACATTACATAAATATGTATATATGTATATATTTGCTTTGGTCATTAATCGTTTCGATATCATGTTAAAAGACCAAGCGGTCGCACATTTGCTCATATATAATTATGTGTGCATGTAAACAAATATGACAGAGCATAGGGACAATGCTTGTAAATTTGTCTAGACATATGTATGTAAATATGTACACTCAATGCTTCATGCGAAATCTCCGTTCACACGGACAACTAATGGCGAAGTGCGTTTTTGCTTTCAAGTCAACGAGTCAATCTGTCGACACAGCATTGTGTTTTTGGTAGAAAATCGGAGCTGTGCCGAAAAAAAGCAAACGATTGTCTATTGTCACCGCTTCCCTTGCCGCTCTACCAGCTTCGCCAACAAACTTGCGTAAATATGTATGAATATATACGTATGAGTCTGTATACATATCGACGAAGATTTTTGCGAGCCATGGAAAAATATTTTAGAATTGACAAATATTATAAATCGACAACAGTATGTTGCCACTTTTGTCACTTCTTTCTGTGTTTTGCGAGTTTGCGGGGTTGACACTTTTCTCTTCTAGTAAAATATCAGAAATTGTTCAATTTATGATTTTTAGCTTTTGCCATCGTCGCGAAAAGACGCTTGTAGGCAAAGGCATGCTCGGGGAGATGACACCATTTGCTTTTATGAATGAAGCGAGTTTGCCGGTTGAAAGTGCGCTTGCGTTCATGAATGAAAAAGTTGTTGTTGTTTGTATTTCTACAAATTTGGTCATTGGCTGATGTTACTTGAACGTTTATTGTTTTCGTAGAACAATATTTGAAATTTTTGCGGATGACATACCTACATGTGAACGCATTTAAGCATGTGTGTTGTGTATGGATTATTTGTGTGGAAATGTCACATATTTATGTACATGTGTACACATATAACCATGTATGATGCTATTTCAAACGATCGTTGTTTTTGTAAGGTAATGTTTGTAATTTTTGGGGGTGACATATTTTCATGTGAACGCATAGAGGTATGTATGTTGTAACGGGTGATTTTTTTGAGGTTAGGATTTTCATGCAGTAGTATTTGACAGATCACGTGGGATGTCAGACATGGTGTCAAAGAGAAAGATGCTCAGTATGCTTTGACATTTCATCATGAATAGACTTACTAACGAGCAACGCTTGCAAATCATTGAATTTTATTACCAAAATCAGTGTTCGGTTCGAAATGTGTTTCGCGTCCGTGTCCGATGAGCGATGAGGCTCATTTCTGGTTGAATGGCTACGTAAATAAGCAAAATTGCCGCATTTGGGGTGAAGAGCAACCAGAAGCCGTTCAAGAACTGCCCATGCATCCCGAAAAATGCACTGTTTGGTGTGGTTTGTACGCTGGTGGAATCATTGGACCGTATTTTTTCAAAGATGCTGTTGGACGCAACGTTACGGTGAATGGCGATCGCTATCGTTCGATGCTAACAAACTTTTTGTTGCCAAAAATGGAAGAACTGAACTTGGTTGACATGTGGTTTCAACAAGATGGCGCTACATGCCACACAGCTCGCGATTCTATGGCCATTTTGAGGGAAAACTTCGGACAACAATTCATCTCAAGAAATGGACCCGTAAGTTGGCCACCAAGATCATGCGATTTAACGCCTTTAGACTATTTTTTGTGGGGCTACGTCAAGTCTAAAGTCTACAGAAATAAGCCAGCAACTATTCCAGCTTTGGAAGACAACATTTCCGAAGAAATTCGGGCTATTCCGGCCGAAATGCTCGAAAAAGTTGCCCAAAATTGGACTTTCCGAATGGACCACCTAAGACGCAGCCGCGGTCAACATTTAAATGAAATTATCTTCAAAAAGTAAATGTCATGAACCAATCTAACGTTTCAAATAAAGAACCGATGAGATTTTGCAAATTTTATGCGTTTTTTTTTTTTTAAAAGTTATCAAGCTCTTAAAAAATCACCCTATATATGCGTTATGAGCAGCGCGCGCATGTTATAATTGATAAGTGATAATATGATATGAATTCGCGAAAGCGAACGTAAACACATACATGTGTATGTATGATCATGATACATGTAAATATAAGTTTTGAACGTATGTAGACGTATGCTCGCTCATTTGCTTATATTTTTATACGTTTGTATTCAAACATGTGTATTCGTACGAATTTTTTTTGTGCTTATTAATGAATACATGTGCAATTGAATACATTTGAATTAATATACTTTTTCATATACAACATACATATGTATGTATGTACATATTTTTGTATATAAATACATAAATGACCTGTCAAACCCATATAAAATGTATATTTAGGTAGTAATACTTGCAAAGATTTTATGGAATACAAATACATAGGTCAAATTCAAAACACACACTTACATACATACATACATATGTGTTTTCATAACAAATATACATATGTATGTATGTATGTATGTATACCGATCTATAAATTATAAGCAGAGTCGTTTGAGCATAGTAAATAAGCGAATCTGTACGCATACATTCCTTTGGAATTCGCATTATTTTTCTCATTTAACACTGAAATGCTCGCTCCGTGAACCTTCTCTATGATAGACGTTCTCATATATATACATATACGATATTAAGGTCTCGTATAAGCTTAATAAGAATATTATAAGTCAGTCTTAAGATTCATTTCACAAATAAATGTTGTTTATGTATTATACTAACATAACTGGGGCAGTCGGTCCCAAAAAAACAAAAAGGAACCTACCTATACCCAAAAGTTAATAAAGTTAATTGGTGGAACTATCAAAGATAATAATTTGGTGAAGTTAAATAAAAATCTATAATAATTGAACCAAAGCAAAAAATAAAAAATAAAAAGGAAAGCAAAATTTCATTAAATTTACATAACCTACAAGTGCTACACAATTACATAAGATTGAAATCAACAAATTACTATATTTTTTTTTAAGTGAAAAACTGTATTTAACATTCATAGTTCAGTACCGTACTCCGAAATTCCAAAAATTAAACTAAATTAAATGAAAGTAGCTTCTAAATTACATAATTCGGCAAATAACATTTTTTATACTACAATTTAAAAATTAATTTCATATTGAAATAAAGTAAGAGACAAAATGCAAAATCAGTAAACTAATGAAGGTAATATCAACAAAATATGCAAACTCAAATAGACAATTCGGTAACCTGCAAATTAATCACGGCAATCTGTAGTTATATATATGTGTATGCATAATTTTTGAAAATTCTAACTACCCCTAACCCCTTAAGCAACAGTAATAACAATGCTACGTTATAAAGAGAGAAAGCAAGAAAGAAGAATACAATTATAAACTCATTTATAAACCAAGAAAAACAAACGTAGTCGCCGATGCGTTATCACGGGGCAGTTTTGTGAACTTTATATAAAAAACAACCAAAAAATATGTTTACTATCCATGATTTATGGTGAGTGTTCGAAGCAGCTCCTTTCACAATGGAACTACCAATAATATTAAGTTATTATTTATACTTAAGTTAACTAAACTAATAAGCACACATATATTCCTGTGGTGAGAAAACATTGTAAATATTTAATATTAATTGTTATCTGGTAACTCTGATTTTGCATATCCACCACAGCATTACTCGTTATTCTAATTCTTCATTTCCCTTTATCCTTTAATATTTGTATACATACATACATGTAAGAACAATTAAGCTTAGCTTTGCCTAAGCCTAGCATCATAGCTTTACTTCGCTTGTTACATTCGATACCTGCGCACGCATTATTTTGTAGTTCTTATATTCGCAATTCACCTGGTAAACCACCAGCCACGTAACTTTCTATTCGTTGTTTTATATATATTTATTTTAATAAATATTTTGTAAATATATATCTATAGCTATCAAAAAAGCTTGGTAGCTCAACATTTTGGTGACCCCGACGTGATCGCTGTGTGTGTTTATTGGTGATATAATTATACTTAACATTAAATATCAAAATATTAGATCGTGCGCTACCGTGCTAGTGTGACATAGTGGACATATTTTATAGTGAACAATCGATAAATCAAACTCGTGGTTTAAAACCTATTTGATTTGTGGCAAAATTGTGGCGTGATTTCTAGAAAGCGCTACTACGGTAAATTTGGATATTTAAGCGAAAACATTTCTAACGTTACTCAAAACCGTAAGCACCGTTTATCGGGTGCCGCTACTTTCTTCAACGGTTCAGTACGGTTATCCGCTATACATTACCGCGCTGATCATCTAACCTCGTTAAATTTTTAATTGGTTACATTTCTTGGATATGTCGTTGAACCAATCAATCGGTGGTACTCCAGCTGGAGACATTCCTGCGAATGAGAGTCCCATAAGTCAGCATTCGCCAATGGGCAGGGTGACATTTTTGAAGTTGAGGACACAGGCCATGTATAAACGCCTTGAATGCATAAGTGCTGATATGGACTCGGAACGGTTGCAAAGCATGGACGAATATGCTTTAGCGGCAATAATTGATTCAGTAAACGAACTGAAATCAAACTTCGTTGCTGCACACACAAGGTTGGAGGAGCATGACTTTGAATCTATTGGAAGTGATTTACTTATCCAATTTGATACGAATTTGGTTCAGTTGAAGGCTACTTTACAACGTGAAATTGGAAAGCGTAGCGCTTCTCAACATTGTTCCACATTCAAGATGAACAGCAATGAATTCCAGCCTATTATAGTGAATACTAATCGTTCTCGTTTGCCTCAATTAACGTTGCCTAAATTTAGTGGATCCTATACAGAGTGGACAAATTTCTATTCGATGTTCACATCAGTCATCGATAAGGACAGCGACCTAAGCGATGTGGACAAATTGCAACATTTGCGTTCCTGCTTGAGTGGTGCTGCTCTTGACACCATACGATCGTTGGAAATAAATGAGGCTAATTATAAAATCGCATTAGATCTCCTCATTAAACGATTTGATAATAAACGTCTTATTTTTCAGGCACATATCAGGGAGATTTTCGGGATGGACAAAGCAGATGGTACTGTCGGCAAGCTGCGAGCGTTGTCGGACAAGGTCAACTCGCATATATGTGCGTTGCAGTCACGTGGTTCCAAAGAACAAATAGCGGACTGCATACTTGTACAATTTTTAACTCAAAAGTTGGACAAAGTAACTCAAGCAAAATGGGAAGAAAGTTGGTCAATAAACGAGTTACCATCGTGGGAATCATTAGCTGCATTTTTAGAACATCGATGTCGTATCCTCGAGAATGTGGAGCATGCATTACAAACACAAGTTGAAGCATTTGGTAAAACTGGAAAAACCGTGAGTACACATCAAAGAAAATCCTTTGTTGCTTCAAATAGCTTACTGGGTATTTGTGTATTTTGTGGAAATGCTGAACATTTGATTTATAATTGCCAACGGTTTTTGAATCTTTCGCCTATTATTCGTCAGAAAGAAGTTAAGAGACTTTCATTATGTCTAAACTGTTTAGAGAAAGGCCATCAGATGCGAGACTGCAAATCTAGTTCTTGTCGAAAATGTCATTCTAAGCATCACACGCTTTTACATATTAATCGTTTACCATCAGCTAATAGTAACGATTTACCATTAATATCAAACTCTGTCCAAGCTAATGCCATGACTGCAACGCTGCCAACGCAGCCTGACATCTCTGCTTCCCGATCTCCATCTGATGTTGTGCTTTTAGCTACTGCAATTGTTTTAGTAAAGAATCGTGCCGGAACTTTCGTACCTTGTCGCTCACTTTTGGACTCTGGCTCACAGATTCACTTCGTCACAAGTCGCTTCGCAAACCAACTTCAACTGCCAAAATCTAAATCCTTCACTTCGGTTTCTGGAATTGGGGATGCAAATTTTCCAACAGATGGTTACTCAGTTAATCTCATACTAAAGTCGCGGACTTCAGATTACTCAAGAAACATTACTGCTCTTGTCGCTCAAACGATTACTGATAATCAACCGGGAACTTCAGTCATGACCGATGATTGGAATGTTCCTTCGAATATCCAACTAGCTGATCCTGCTTTCAATATATCACAACGCATCGACATGCTCATCGGCGCAGGACTTTTCTTCGAACTCATTTGTGTGGGGCAGATAAAATTGGCACCTGGGTTACCCGTTCTTCAAAAAACTCGACTGGGATGGGTTTTATCTGGTGGCTGGCAGCAAACCCCTCAACTATCGACATTTATTGTAAGCAAAAGATCATCTAGTGGAATTGATAACGATATCCAGTTAGAAAAATTAGTTCGCCGCTTTTGGGAAATTGAACATGTTCATGAACCAATCACCAAAACTTCTAAAGAAGACCTCGAGTGTGAAGAACATTTCAAAAATAATTATTCACGTTTATCAACGGGCGAATATTCGATTCGCTTGCCCATTAAGTACAGCTTAGATTCACTTGGTGATTCCTATTTAGCTGCTAGACGCAGATTCGAGAATATTGAACGCAAACTTAGTAGAAATCCTAATTTAAAGGCGAAATATAGCTCATTCATGAAGGAATATGAGCACCTTGGTCATATGTCGTTAGTTTCTGAAAGAATGATTTCTAAGTGCAGGTACTTTCTACCTCATCATTGCGTTATTAAGGATGATAGTACGTCAACGAAGTTGCGAGTTGTTTTTGACGGTTCTGCGGGTACAACTTCAGGGTTATCACTAAATGATATACTTATGACTGGTCCTACCATTCAACCCAAACTTTTCAACATTCTCGTTCGTTTTCGTACCTTTCCAATTGCACTCACTGGGGACATTTGCAAGATGTATCGATGTGTTCGCGTAACACCTCCAGATAATATGCTTCAGTGCATACTATGGCGAGATTCCCCAGAAGAAAAACTACGTATATACAGTTTAGACACGGTCACATACGGCACCAAGCCTGCTGCGTTCTTGGCTATACGGACTATGCATCAGCTAGCATTAGATGAGTCCTCATCTTATCCACTTGGTTCAGAAATCGTTCTTCGAGATTTCTATGTAGATGATCTTATCTCTGGAGGAAGTACAACAAATCAGGCAACAAACTGCAAATCTACTTTCTAAAGGTCGTTTTCAGTTAAGAAAGTGGTGCTCTAACAACTCAGATATTCTCAGCGAAATTCCTGTTGCTGATAGAGAAAGTTTTCTAAGTTTCGATGAATCCAGCGATATTGTCAAAACTCTCGGACTTGTTTGGAATCCATCGAAGGACGTCTTTTTGTTTAAATATAAACCTCAGCTAACATCGGAAAAATGCTCCAAGCGTTCCGTATTGTCTACCATAGCACGTTTCTACGACCCATTAGGTCTGATTGGGCCCACACTTACTAGAGCTAAAATACTGTTGCAAAGGATGTGGAGAGACAAACTCGATTGGGATGAAAGTTTACCACTTTCCATATGCACAGCATGGTTAGCATTTTGTAACGATTTTGTTGATCTTGAACATACATCATTTCTATGTTCTTCAGCCTGGCGCTACTGTTCAAATACATGCATTTTGTGATGCCAGCTTGGAAGCATACGGCGCTTGTGTTTACGTTCGCTCAGTTAAGGATGATGACATTAAGGTCCACTTGTTGTGCTCCAAGGCTCGTGTCGCTCCTCTGAAAACCCTGACAGTGCCCAAATTAGAGCTTTGTGCGGCCGCGTTACTGGCGCAATTATTATCTGAATTAAGAACAATGAATATATTTGATTGTTCTTATTATTGCTGGTCGGATTCGTCAGTGGTTCTCTCATGGCTTCGAGAGGAACCCTCAAGGTTTAACGTATTTGTTGCCAATCGGATTTGTGCTATACAACAACTAACTGAAGGCATGCAGTGGCGTTATGTTCCCACCTCCATGAATCCAGCTGACATCCTATCGAAGGGCGCTACACCAAAGGAGCTCCTAAAATCAAGGATTTGGACGTATGGGCCACAATTTTTGGAAAACGTCGAACCTTCGTGGCCACAACCATGCGAACCTCACATATCTCTACCAGAAACTCGTCAAAAGGTTTTGCACATCTCATCTGATGGACCCGATATAACTTTTTCATTCAAATATATCAACTCGTTCGGAACAATGCAGCGTATCTTTGGATACATATACAAATTTATAAAATCGAAAAGATCACAGCTCACAACTACAGATATCCATCGTGGGACTCAATTGCTCATACGCCTAGTCCAAAGAGCGCAGTTGTGGTCAGAAATCGTCGCCCTGAAGAAGAACAACTTTGTACACACATCAAGTAAAATCGCTTCGTTATCGCCATTTTTGGATGATTTTGGAATTATACGAGTTGGAGGTCGTTTAAAGAACTCAACATTAGACTTCGAAGCACGTCATCCAATGATTTTACCAAAGGATCACCCACTGACGTCGTCAATAATCACTCATTTTCATCGAAGGTATCACCACGCCGGTCCTCAGTCTCTACTTGCCTCCATTCGTATGCAATTTTGGCCTATAGGTGGAAGAAAAACTATTGCGAGTGCTCTACGAAAATGTATCATTTGTTGCAGATCGAAACCTCGCCTCGTTGAGCACATCATGGCTGACTTGCCTAAGGAACGCATCCTTGCCCTTTATCGTTACGGGCATAGACTACTGTGGACCATTTTATTTCAAACCCGATACGCGTAAGAAAGCACCTCAAAAATGCTATGTTAGCGTATTCATTTGCTTCGCCACAAAGGCTGTGTGGATGGAACTGGTGAAAGATCTTTCAACAAGCTCTTTTCTTAATGCACTTAAGCGCTTTGTAGCTACTCGTGGCATACCAAGTTGCATTTGGTCAGACAATGCTACAAATTTTGTTGGCGCCAAGAACGAGCTCAAGGATTTACGCGAGCTATTCCTTAGTGAAAATCATCGCAACCAAGTTCACGCTTACTGTCTTAATAATGGGATAGATTGGCGTTTTATACCTCCTCGATCACCACATTTTGGTGGTCTGTGGGAAGCAGCAGTAAAAATGGCAAAAAAGCACTTCTATCGCTCTGTTGGTTCATCACTTCTCGGTTTTGAAGAATTACGTACCTTAGTATGTCAAATCTCAGCAGTAATTAATTCAAGACCTCTTGTGCCACTTTCAGAAAATCCAGAAGATCTCGATGTACTGACACCTGGACATTTTCTTATTGGTGGTCCTCTTATCGCTATTCCCGAGCCGAATCTCACGCATCTAAACTACAATCGTTTAGATCGCTGGCAGCAGGTTACCTACATACAACAGATATTTTGGAAGCGATGGAGTGAAGAATATCTTACTATTCTACAACAACGAGCGAAGTGGCGTAAACCACACCCAAACATTGAAGTCAATGACATCGTATGCATTAAAGACGAAAATTCAGCACCTCTTAAATGGCCCTTGGCTCGTGTTACAGAAGTTGTCACTGGAACAGACGTGGTCGCAAGAGTAGCCATTCTTCGTACGTCTACCGGGATGACGCGTCGAGCCATCAACAAACTGTGCGTTTTACCTGTCAATGATTCTTTTGAAAGTTAGACCTTTCAACGGGTGGAGGATGTTCGGAGCAGCTCCTTTCACAATGGAACTACCAATAATATTAAGTTATTATTTATACTTAAGTTAACTAAACTAATAAGCACACATATATTCCTGTGGTGAGAAAACATTGTAAATATTTAATATTAATTGTTATCTGGTAACTCTTATTTTGCATATCCACCACAGCATTACTCGTTATTCTAATTCTTCATTTCCCTTTATCCTTTAATATTTGTATACATACATACATGTAAGAACAATTAAGCTTAGCTTTGCCTAAGCCTAGCATCATAGCTTTACTTCGCTTGTTACATTCGATACCTGCGCACGCATTATTTTGTAGTTCTTATATTCGCAATTCACCTGGTAAACCACCAGCCACGTAACTTTCTATTCGTTGTTTTATATATATTTATTTTAATAAATATTTTGTAAATATATATCGTCGTTGTTTATTTCGCGATTCGAAGCTATCAAAAAAGCTTGGTAGCTCAACAGTGAGTTTATTGATATCTTAAGAATACAGGAAAAAAATTTTACAAAAAAATATTAAGAATAAAAATAATTAGAGGGGAGGAGGGGAGAGACAGGTGTAAAAAAAATGGCGCATCCTGGTGACATTGATCCTGACTCTGCTGGTGGTCTGAAGAAAAAAATCAAAATAAATTCTTAATCAGTATGGATGCTGTTATAATATATGAAAAAGAAAAAATCGAATTTTTCAAAATTCTAGAGTAGAATACCCTCTTAATATACACAGATGATAATTTACAAGCTCATTCCTCACTGCGAAGGTCTAAACGTATTCAAAAATCAAATTACATTAATTATTAAGAAGGAAAGAAAGAAATTGTACATGAAGATCCTCATCCAAGGTTCCACAGCCACGCAAAACCTAAATAAAATCTAAAAGCATTCTAAACCCAAACATAATCAATGGAATTGAAGTCCAAGGATAATACATTTCTTTATTAAAGCAAGTATATCAAGAAAACAATTTCACAATACCGATATCGCAAATAAAAAGTTTAAATTTTAAATAATTTAAGAAGAACACAAAAGAGCTCGTAATGTTAATGAAAATAAAGGTCAGATATTGGAAAAATACTATTTTCCACAAATGACTAAACTTATTAAAATACATATGTACATATATACTAAGTCATGTGAAATTCGTGAATGTAATAAGTACGACCGGCATCCACAAAATCCCAAGTTGCAGGCAACACCCATACCTTCGTAACCAGCAGAAATACTGCATATAGACATTATAGAAATATCCGGCGAAAAATTTATTTCGTGCATTGACAAATTTTCTAAATTTGTAAAATTTTTCATTACAAAATATAAATCAGTATTGCATTCAAGGATAAATTGATAAAGCGTCTTCACTACTATATTACACTGTACCAAAGACTTTAGTCATGGACAATGAAGGCAGCTTTATAAGGCCAATAATTCTTAACTATTTGGAAAGGTTGGGAATTGAAATCTACGAGTATCTAGCACCAACTCAGAAAAGTGAAGTCAATGGTGCAATAGAACGTGTGCATTCCACTGTTATTGAAATAATCAGATGACTCCAAGTGAAATATCCTGATTGCTCTATTAAAGGAATTGTCACCATTGCAGTTGACAGATATAATAACACAATATACTTAGTAACAAAAAAGAAACCATCCGCTGTATTCTTTGGAAGAACAGTGAGAATTAATTATCAAGATTTAACAAATTTCAGGGAAACTGTGAATTCTGACTTTCGAAATGAAATAGCCAGAAACCAAAAAATAGGCTAAATTATCAATAATCAATAATGAAGAATTACGATCCAGGTGATATTATATTAAAAAGAACAAACAAATTAAAAGTAACAAAAACCCGATTTTTAAAAAAGAAACTGTCGCTACAGACAATGCCGTCACAATAACTACTAAAGATAACAAAAAATTCCTAAATCACGTTTAAAAACTGATAGTAAAATACGAAATTGCAAAAATTATAATAGCAACCGTCTGTGGTCATTGAAAACTTACTTTATTTTAACCAATTACCCATCACAATAATATTATCATACGTTTAACTGTCAAACACCTTAAACGAGTTTACTTAAAATTCAACAATCTTTTCATATCCCAAAAAGACAAACACTGCATACTAGGAAAATGCATTGAATTAGATGATACTACTATAAGTAAGGGAAACCAACTTAAAAAATTATACAAAACCCATTGCATTGCACAAATCATTAGCGGAGAAAAAGCGCTTTGCGATTACCAGTATGTAAACCAAGCTATAAGTGAATTAATTTGAGAGGGAACAATATTTCTTTCAAAATTTTATTTGA
>CM050322.1:67067879-67186256 GCA_027475135.1 Bactrocera correcta
AATTCCGTAGTTTTATATTTAGGTATAAAGTCGATTTTCTTGTATATACACATTTAGCAATCGATACTAAAATGCTTCAAATCATTAGTTTAACATATTTAAGTTAATTAACCTTCTTTATCTTACTGAAGTTAATACAAAGCCATAACGGCATAACGACAGTATAATTGGACGAATTCCGTAATCTTATATTTAGGTATAAAGACGTATTTCTTGTATATACACATTTAGCAATCGATATCGAAACGCTTCAGATCATTAGTTTAACATATTTAAGTTAATAACATTTCCTTATCTTACTGAAGTCTACATAAAGCCATGGCGGCAAAACGGCAATGCATTTAGAAGAATTCCGTAATCCTATATTTAGGTATAAAATCGATTTTCTTGTATTTACACATTTAGCAATCGATATCGAAGTGCTTCAAATCATTAGTTTAAGATATTTAAGTTGATTAACCTTCTTTATCTTACTGAAGTCTACATAAAGCCTTAACGGTAAAACGGCGGTGCATTTAGGAGAATTCCGTAGTTTTATATTTAGGTATAAAGTCGATTTTCTTGTATATACACATTTAGCATTCGATATTGAAATGCTTCAAATCATTAGTTTAACATATTTATGTTAATAATTCTTATTTATCTTACTGAAGTCTACATAAAGCCTTAACGGTATAACGGCGGTGCATTTAGGAAAATTCCGTAGTTTTATATTTAGGTATAAAGTCGATTTTCTTGTATATACACATTTAGCAATCGATACTGAAATGCTTCAAATCATTAGTTTAACATATTTAAGTTAATTAACCTTCTTTATCTTACTGAAGTTTATACAAAGCCATAACGGCATAACGACAGTATAGGTATAAAGACGTTTTTCTTGTATATACACCTTTAGCAATCGATATCGAAACGCTTCAGATCATTAGTTTAACATATTTAAGTTAATAACCTTTCCTTATCTTACTGAAGTCTACATAAAGCCATGGCGGCAAAACGACAGTGCATTTAGAAGAATTCCGTAATCCTATATTTAGGTATAAAATCGATTTTTTTGTATATGCACATTTAGCAATCGATATTGAAATGCTTCAAATAACTGGCTTAACATATTTAAGTTAATTAGCCTACTTTATCTTACTAAAGTTTACATAAGGCCAATGCATTTAGAAGAATTTTGTAATCTTATATTTAGGTATAAATCCGATTTTCTTGCATAGACACATTTAGCAGTCGATATCGAAACGCTTCATATAACTGGTTTAACATATTTAAGTGAATTAGCCTACCTTATCTTACTGAAGTTTACATAAAGCCTTAACGGTATAACGGCAGTGCATTTAGAAGAATTCCGTAATCTTATATTTAGGTATAAATTCGATTTTCTTGTATTTACACATTTAGCAATCGATATCGAAATGCTTCAGATCATTAGTTTAACATATTTAAGTTAACTAACCTTCTTTACCTTACTGAAGTTTACATAAATCCTCAACGGTATACCGGCAGTGCATTTAGAAGAATTCCGTAATCTTATATTTAGGTATAAAGTCGATTTTTTTGTATATACACATTTAGCAATCGATATCGGAATGCTTCAAATCATTAGTTTAACATATTGAAGTTAATTAACCTTCTTTATTTTACTGAAGTCTACATAAAGCCTTAACGGTATAACGGCAGTGCATTTGGAAGAATTACGTAATCTTATATTTAGGTATAAAGTCGATTTTCTTGTCGATATCGAAGTGCTTCAAATCATTAGTTTAACATAATTAAAATAAGTAAACTTCTTTATCTTACTGAAGTTTACATAAAGGCTTAACGGTATAATGGCAGTGCATTTGGAAGAATTCCGTATTCTTGTATTTAGGTATAAATTCGATTTTGTTGTATATACACATTTAGCAGTCGATATCGAAATTTCTCAAATCATCAGTTTAACGTATTCAAGTTAATAAACCTTCTTTAATGAACTGAAGTTAACATAAAGCCATGGCGGCATAACGGCTGCGCATTTAAAAGAATTTCGTAATCTTATATTTAGGTATAAACTCGAATTTCTTGTATATATAGTTAAGTATCAAACGAGTTCTTTCCGTTATAAGTATAAAATGAGTTCTTTTGGTTATATTTATTTAGCGAGTTCTTTATTCAACAATTTCAAACGTACAACTGACTTCTTCTGATTTCTCTAGAATGCCCAAGGCGTGCTTAAAGCGAATAACGGGTGGAGTGGGCGACATGATAATTATTGCAATAGGAGATGGAAGACAAAGAGAAATAGAGATTAAGTGTTGGGAAGCGTACGGAATATGATGTGTAGGGTGTGGGGAATATCTGGATACATAACACCTCCACCCTTAGGAAATTTGCGTCTCTGCAAATTATTCATATTACATAAATTTCTTTAATAGATTTATAACTCATACATATGTTTTAAACATTTTTTTTCTTCATATTACATAAATTTCTTTAATTGATTTATAACTCATACATTTAGTTTTAAACATTTTTTTTTCATATTACATAAATTTCTTTAATCGATTTATAACTCATACATTCAGTTTAAAACATTTTTTTTTCATATTACATAAATTTCTTAAATTGATTTATAACTCATACATTTAGTTTTAAACATTTTTTTTTTTTTTTCAAATTTAAATTTTGTCTTCATTCATTTTGGAATTTATATTTGCGTTTCAATTGTGTTTTATAATATTTCGTTCTTCGTTTATTTGATGTGTCTATCACATAATTACCATGACGCTCATATTTATCCAATTTTTTGTATTTAGGTGTATTCTTTGCAATTTGTCTGTTAACTACTGCGTTATCCAACTGAATTGACTCATGGTGCCTCTTTTTGTTAAGCCGATTGCTCCTTTCAATTTTTTCCTCTTCGTATTTTCTAGATAAGTGCTGAATCGATACTTTGTCAAAATTTTTAATTATAAAATCAATTGGCCTCATTTTTGTTGTTGAATGTATTGTGTTATTGTACGAGTTAAATATTTTGAAAAATTTGTCATTTAATTCTACTGTCTTATTGCTTTTATCTGCTTCTATTATTCTCAAATGTTCGTTTAGAGTACCGTGTAAACGTTCGATGTCAGAGTTAGTTGTTTTGTGCCATGGGGTGGTTACATGTGTCGCAATGTTTTCCTCTTCAGAAAACAATCTTACTGCACTGTGCAATATACAGCGTTCGTTATTAAAAACTAGTTTCCGCATTTTGCCTAAAAATTGTATACGTTGCTTCAAAGCTGCCAAGATCGCAATCCAATTCCTGTCGTTAAGTTTATGGAACGTTGCGTATTTTGAAAATTTATCTATTGTTGTGAGATACATTACATTTCTGTATGGAAACCAAATATCTATGTGGACTATGTCGTTGAAATACTTTGGAGTTTCTGTTATTTGATAAGGATGTTTAACTGGATTCCTGTCGTGTTTTGCTATTTTACAAATTGAACAATTATTAATGACTTTGGTTATTATTTTAAATAATTTAGGGTAAAAGACTTTATTCTTCAATTCAAGAAATATTTCTTGTATGCCTCTGTGATTGTTACGAAGGTGTTCGTTTTCTATTATGGTTAGTATTTGTGCTTGATCTATACAATGTTAGATTTTGAATTTGAAAATTCTGAGAATAAATGTTTTGAAATTTAAGAAAAAGTTCGTCGTTCTCACAAAAAATGCACATTAACCCATTCTCTAACAATACTTTTCGCATTATTTCTTTTAAATTTGACTTTTCTGTTACAACAATGTGTGATTGACACTTTTTGTGTACAATTTTTATAAAAAACTTTTCGTTTTCGCCATATCTAAGATAGATTTAATTTTTAAATAATTAATGGATTTCTCTGTAAAAAAAAATGTATTTTAAATTATCTTCCTGCGCACTGTGAACCGTTCCGTCCGTGGACCATGTCTCTAATTGTTCTTCACTATTATTGTTTTGAATAGTTTCATTATTAAATACTATTGCTGTTTTGCAATCCTCATTCTTCACGTATCTACTTAAGCTATCCGCTACCGTGTTGTCCTTACCTTTTATATAGGTTATGTCAAAATCGTACTCGTTAAAAAGAATTTTCCATCTTTGTAACTTCATGTTAGGCTCTTTGAGATTGTTTAACCACGTCAAAGGTTTGTGATCGGTTTGAATTGTAAACTTGCGACCGTATAGATATGTTCGAAAATGTTTTACAGACCACACAACAGCAAGCATTTCTTTTTCTATAGTCGAATAGCGTATCTCATGGTCTGATAAAGTACGTGATGCAAAGGAAATTGGATGGCCGCTTTGGCTAAGCACAGACCCTATGGCAAACTGAGATACATCGGTTGTTAATGTAAATTTTTTATTAAAATCCGGTGGTTGTAAAACTGGTTCACTTGTAACTAACTTCTTCAATGTTTCGAAAGAGTTTAAAAATTCACTGTCTTTAGTGTCAACAACGCAATCCTTTTTTAAATATCGAACTATTGGATAGGCAACCTTTGCATAATCACGTATAAATTTCCGATAATACCCTGTGATACCCAAAAATTGTTTAATCTCTTTCGCGTTGGATGGTGGTGGCATCGCTGCGATTGCTATAATTTTTGATGTATCCGGTCTGATGCCGTCAACTGAAACAACATGGCCTAAAAATTTCGTTGTAAATGCTGCAAAGTGACACTTTTCGCCTTGAATTCTCAAATTTGATTCTCTTAGTTTCCTAAAAATTTTCGTTATAGAGTCAATATGTTCTGTAAAGCTAGTAGAAAAAATTAGAATATCGTCCAGGTCAACGACGCAAATTTTATTGATATAATCTCGTAAAACGTGATTTATTAGTCTTTGGAAAGTCGCGGGAGCTGTTTTTAGCCCAAAGGGCATACGATTAAACTCGTAGTGACCACTCGCTGTCGAAAATGCCGTCTTGGATCTATCGTCTGGATGTACTTCGATCTGGTAGAAGCCTTTAGCAAGGTCGATTGTGCTAAAATAGCTACACTTTCCCAATTTGTCGAATATGTCTTGCATATTCGGAATTGGAAACTTGTCGTCCATTTAGCTTCCTGTAGTCTATTACAATTCGCCACTTTTGTTCGCCACCGTTGTCGATTTTTTTTGGTACGACCCATAGAGGCGAATTATAAGGACTGTTGCTCGGAACAATTATTTTCTGCTCTAACATCTCGTTTATTTGTCTGTCTACTTCGGCACGATGCACAACCGGGTACCTATAAAGTTTGGTATAAATTGGCGAATCTGTCTTAGTTCTAATCCTATGTTGTATAACACCAGTAAACGGTAGGTTGCTTCCTTCCTCGTAAAATATGTCTCGGTTATTGTTCAGCAACTTTTTTAATGTCGATTCGTCCTTTGAATTTAAATGCTTTGCAAACGTGCTATTAAGTGCACTGTCGCGTACTTTGTTTTGACAACTAAATACTTGCAAATTTTCATTTTTTAAATATTTTTCTACTTCGTACTCCTCATCTTCACAAAAATAAATCGGTAGTGTCGCATTTTCTGTAACAAGCTCCCGAGTTTTATAATTGACTATGCAGTTTAGGCTAAGCAATATATTGTTTCCCAATATACCGTCGAAATAATCGTGAAATGGTAGTTCAATAAAATCGACAAACTGATTTTCTTTCCGAAATTCTTTAAAAAGTGGTACGCTATACCGTATGTTTGTTGAGACATTTCCGTTTAGGAGTTTAATATTGAAGGTGGGCGACATTGTTCTCCATTTCGGATTGCAAAGCTTTGGGTTTATTATGCTAAATTCGGCGCCAGTATCAATAATAAATTTTAGTTTTTTCACCTTCGTATTTATGACTATATAGGGTAATTTCCTTGAGCGCCAAATTGAAAATTCTGATTGCTTTCATTCGTGCCTATATCCATTGGCTCAAGTGCAGATTCTTTATGAGAAGGATTGTGATATTGGTTGTTATGCAGATGTTGGTTACGTCCAGTTAAATGATTGTATTGTGTACTATGGTTTGTTTGTTGGTTGTGATTTTGTGTTCTGTGTGACTGGTGGCTAATGTTGTGCGTTCGTCTCGATTGTGTAGAAAAATTTGCTTGTCGAGTGTTATAACTGTGTTGTTGTCTATGTTGATTTTGAAATCTTTCGTTATTATTGTTGTATCTTCCCGTACTTCTGTAATTTAATGACTGTTCGAAATTTCCTCTATTTCTATCGTAATTTTGTTGTGGTCTACTACTGAAATTATTGGAATTCGAGACTTTATAATTTAAATAGCCGTTTGATTTTATAATCTCGAAAGCGTTCTTTAGACTTGTCGGGTCTCGACTTACGATTATGCTTTTGACAGGTTCCGGTAACCCGTATTTAAAAGAATTTAGGGCAATTCTGGCATTGCTTTCGCTGTTTACTTCAGGGAATCTGTTTTCACTGAAATAAAGCGCATTGTTCAACCGACATAAAAGTGTTGCTAATTTATTATAGAAGTTCTCAATTGAAGAGTCACATCGACATGCTCTAATCTTGTCGATTAATTCTTCATCTGAATTTTTCTCGCCATGATAATCGATCAAAACCTGTTTAATTGATGGCCAAGTATCTAAGTTTCCATTCATTAGTAGGGACCTTCTTGCACTACCCGTAACTTTGTCTTTAATGTTGCCCATTAACAATATTTTATATTCGGATCTGAGAGGCTCCAAAATAGGCACCATTAAGTCAATTCTTTCGATAAAATTAAGTGGTGCGTCTCTATTACCATCATAATGCGGAATCGCATTTAGATTACTTGAAATAAGCTTAAATCTGCTACTTATGTCCAACTGATCCATGTTTTACGCAATTTAATTTATAAATCGAAAATTTACAATAATTTTGAACTTAACCAACAATACTTCTAATTCGCTTCTGCGTTACAACTTGTATTTATCAGTATTATACTTCTTAAGAAGGAAGAAAAAAAATGAATTCTTAAGCTATCGATACGGTTCCTAATATTAACTTCTATTATACATACATACATTTCATTCTGTAGAATAGATTAATAATTAAAATGAAGGAAATTATGTTCTTGTTGTTGATGCTGCAATTGGTTCTGCTAAGCTTCCAATTCGACGTTTACAAGTGTCTGCTGCCTGTAGCCACTGGAGCTGTTGCTGTTTTTATTGCTGTCACTGTTGCTGCTGTTGTTGCTCGTGTATGTGTTTTTTTTTTTTTTTATTTACTTGTACCCACAATTGTACGTTTTTCTACTTTTTTTCACTGGTGTAACTGTTGAGTTTTTTTTCCTTACTTTTAATTTCAGTTATTATTGGTCTTGCATGTAATTTTTTCTTGTTCTTTTCGCTTTAGACTGTACTCACAATTTACGTTTTTGTTCTTTTCTTTTCTTCACTGGTCTAACTGTTAAGTTTTTTTTTTTTTTTACTTTAAATTTCCGTTATTATTGGTTTTGCATGTAATTTTTCTTGTTCTTTTCGCTTTAGACTGTACTCACAATTGTACGTTTTTGTACTTTTCTTTTCTTCACTGGTCTAACTGTTAAGTGTTTTTTTTTTTTACTTCAAAATTTTTCGTTATTATTGGTTTTGCATGTAATTTTTTCTTATTCTTTTCGCTTTAAACTTGTTGTACGTTTTTCCACTTTTTTTCTTCACTGGGCTAACTGCTTTGTTCAATAAATAGTTTCACTCTGCTGATTCCTTTGACCTTTTTACTTTTCACTATAGGTATTTTTCACTTTGACGAACACTGACTTTTTTGAATTTTCATAAATTTATTACTTTTTAATTTAACTTTGAGAAAAATCTTCACTTATTTTTGTCTGTACTAATCTTTGCTACTTGAAACACTCTGCTTTGCTGCTGTCGTTACGTTTTTTGATCAGTTGTGTTACGTCCGCTTTTTTTCAGAAAAACGCTACGCGTGGTTCGCTTCACTTGAATTTCTTTTTTAGAAAAACACTACGCGTGGATCGGTTCCCTTGAATTTCTTTTTCAGAAAAACACTACGCGTGGATCGGTTCCCTTGAATATCTTTTTCAGAAAAACACTACGCGTGGATCGGTTCCCTTGAATTTCTTTTTCAGAAAAATACTACTCGTGGTTCGCTTCACTTGAATTTCTTTTTCAGAAAAACACTACGCGTGGATCGGTTCCCTTGAATTTCTTTTTAAGAAAAACACTACGCGTGGTTCGCTTCCGACTGCGCCAGTTAAGTATCAAACGAGTTCTTTCCGTTATAAGTATAAAATGAGTTCTTTTGAATATATTTATTTAGCGAGTTCTTTATTCAACAATTTCAAACGTACAACTGACTTCTTCTGATTACTCTAGAATGCCCAAGGCGTGCTTAAAGCGAATAACGGGTGGAGTGGGCGACATGATAATTATTGCAATAGGAGATGGGAGACAAGGAGAAATAGAGATTAAGTGTTGGGAAGCGTACGGAATATGATGTGTAGGGAGTGGGGAATATCTGGATACATAACAATATACATTTAGCTATCGATATCTTAATGCTTCAAATAACTGGTTTAACATATTAAAGTTAATTAGCCTACTGTATCTTACTGAAGTTAACATAAAGCCTCAACGGTATAACGGCAGTGCGTTTAGAAAATTACGTAATCTTATATTAGGAATAAAATTGATTTTCTTGTATTTACACATTTCGCAATCGATATCGAAATGCGTCAAATTATTAGTTTAACATATTTTAGTTAATAAACGTTTTTAGCTTACTGAAGTCTACATAAAACCTTAACGGTATAACGGCAGTGCATTTAAAAGAATTCCGTAGCCTTATATTTAGGTATAAAGTCGATTTTCTTGTATATACACTTTTAGCAATCTATATCGAAATGCATCAAATAACTGGTTTAACATAGTTAGGTTAAGTAACCCTCTTTATCTTACTGAAGATTACATAAAGCCATAACGGCATAACGGCAGTATATTTGGATGAATGCCCTAATCTTATACTAGGAATAAAATCGATTTCCTTGTATTTACGCATTTAGCAATCGATATCGAAATGCTTAAAATTGTTAATTTAAAATATTTAAGTTAATTAACCATCTTTATCTTACTGAAGTCTACACGAAGCCTTAACGGTATAACGACAGTGCATTTAGAAGAATTCCATAATCTTATATTTATGTATAAAGTAGATTTTCTGTATAAGTCTACATAAAGCCTTAACGGTATAACGGCAGTGCATTTAGAAGAATTCCGTGATCTTATATTTAGGTATAAAGTCGATTTTCTTGTATATACACATTTAACAATCGATACTGAATTGCTTTGAACTTTTCGTTTAACATATTTAAGTTAATAAACCTTCTTCATCTTACTAAAGTCTACATTAAGCTGTAACGGCATAACGGCAGTGCATTTAGAAGAATTCCGTTATCTTATATTTATATATATATATTCGATTTGCTTGTATATACACATTAGCTATCGATATCGAAATGCTTCAAATTATTAGTTTAACACATTTAAGTTAATAAACTTTCTTTATCTTACTGAAGTCTACATAAAGTAGTAACGGCATAACGGCAGTGAATTTAGAAGAATTCCGTAATCTTATATTTAGGTATAAAGTCGATTTTCTTGTATATACACATAATGCTTCAAAGCATTAGTTTAAGATATTTAAGTTAATTAACCTTCTTTATCTTACTGAAGTCTACATAAAGCCTTAAGGGTATAACGGCAGTGCATTTAGAAGAATTCGGTAATCTTATATTTAGGTATAAAGTCGATTTTCTTGTATATACACATTTATCAATCGATATTGAATTGCTTCAAACCTTTAGTTTAAAATAGTTAAATCAATAAACCTTCTTCTTCTTACTGTAGTCTACATAAAGCTGTAACGACATAACGGCAGTGCATTTAGAAGAATTCCGTAATCTTATATTTAGGTATAAATTCGATTTGCTTGCATATACAAATTAGCTATCTATATCGAAACGCTTCAAATCCTTAGTTTAACATATTTAAGTTAATTAACCTTCGTTATCTTACTGAAGTTTATATAAAGCCTTAACGGTATAACGGCAGTGCATTTGGAAGAATTCCGTAATCTTATATTTAGGTATAAAGTCGACTTTGTTGTTTATACACATTTAGCAATCGATATCGAAATGCTTCAAATTATTGGTCTAACATATTTAAGTTAATTAGCCTACTTTATTTTCCTGAAACTTACATAAAGCCAATGCATTTAGAAGACTTCCGTAATCTTATATTTAGGTATAAAGTCGATTTTCTTGTATATACACATTAAGTAATCGATATCGAATTGCTTCAAAGCATTAGTTTAACATACTTAAGTTAATTAACCTTCTTTGTCTTACTGAAGTCTACATAAAGCCTTAACGGTATAACGGCAGTGCATTTAGAAGAATTCCATAATCTTACATTTAGGTATAAAGTCGATTTTCTTGTATATACACATTTATCAATCGATATTGAATTGCTTCAAACCTTTAGTTTAAAATAGTTAAATCAATAAACCTTCTTCTTCTTACTGTAGTCTACATAAAGCTGTAACGACATAACGGCAGTGCATTTACAAGAATTCCATAATCTTATATTTAGGTATAAAGTCGATTTTCTTGTATATACACATTTAGCAATCTATATCGAAATGCTTCAGATCATTAGTTTAACATATTTAAGTTAATAAACTATCTTTATCTTACTGAAGTCTACATAAAGCTGTAACGGCATAACAGCAGTGCATTTGGAAGAATTCCGTAATCTTATATTTAGGTATAAAGTCGACTTTGTTGTTTATACACATTTAGCAATCGATATCGAAATGCTTCAAATTATTGGTCTAACATATTTAAGTTAATTAGCCTACTTTATTTTCCTGAAATTTACATAAATCCTTAACGGTATAACGGCAGTGCATCTAGGAGAGTTCCATAATCTCATATTTAGGTATAAAGTCGATTTTCTTGTATATACACACTTCGCAATTGATTTTGAAATGCTTCAAATCGTTAGTTTAACATATTAAAGTTAATAAAATTTCTTTAACGCACAGAAGTTAACATAAAGCCTTAACGGTATAACGGAACTGTACTGTATCTTACTGAAGTTAACATAAAGCCTCAACGGTATAACGGCAGTGCGTTTAGAAAATTACGTAATCTTCTATTAGGAATAAAATCGATTTTCTTGTATTAACACATTTAGCAATCGATATCGAAATGCTTCAAAGCATAAGATTAACATATTTAAGTTAGTAAACTTTCTTTATCTTACTGAAGTCTACATAAAGCTGTAACGGCATAACGGCAGTGCATTTAGAAGAATTCCGTAATCTTATATTTCGGTATAAAGTCAATTTTCTTGTATATACACGTTTAGTAATCGATATCGATTAGTTTAACATATTTAAGTAAATTAACCTTCTTTATCTTACTGAAGTCTACATAAATCCTTAACGGTATAACGGCAGTGCATCCAGGAGAATTACATAATCTTATATTTAGGTATAAAGTCGATTTTCTTGTATATACACACTACGCAATTGATTTTGGAATGCTTCAAATCGTTAGTTTAACATATTGAAGTTAAAAAAACTTCTTTAACGCACTGAAGTTAACATAAAGCCTTAACGGTATAACGGCAGTGCATTTAGAAGAATTCCGTTATCTTATGTTTAGATATAAAGTCGATTTTCTTGTATATACACATTTATCAATCGATATTGAATTGCTTCAAATCACTAGTTTAACATATTTAAGTTAATAAACCTTCTTCATCTTACTGAAGTCTACATAAAGCTGTAACGGCATAACGGTAGTGCATTTAGAAGAATTCCGTAATCTTATATTTATGTATATATTCGGTTTGCTTGTATATACACATTAGCTATCGATATCGAAATGCTTCAAATCTTTAGTTTACCATATTTAAGTTAATTAACCTTCTTTATCTTACTGAAGTCTACATAAAGCCTTAACGGTATAACGACAGTGCATTTAGAAGAACTCAATAACCTTATATTTATGCATAAAGTCGATTTTCTTGTATATACACATTTAGCAATCGATATCGAAATGCTTCAAGTTATTAGTCTAACATATTTAAGTTAATAAGCCTACTTTATCTTACTAAAGTTTGCATAAAGCCAATGCATTTAGAAGAATTTTGTAATCTTATGTTTAGGTATAAAGTCGATTTTCTTGTATATACACATTTATAAATCGATATTGAATTGCTTCAAACCTTTAGTTTAACATATTTAAGTTAATAAACCTTCTTCATCTTACTGAAGTCTACATAAAGCTATAACGGCATAACGGCAGTGCATTTAGAAGAATTTCGTAATCTTATATTTAGGTATATATTCGATTTGCTTGTATATGCACATTAGCTATCGATATCGAAATGTTTGAAATCTATAGTTTAACATAAATAAGTTAATTAACCTTCTTTAACGAACTTAAGTTAACATAACGCCTTAACGGTATAACGACAGTGCATTTAGAAGAATTCCATAACTTTATATTTATGTATAAAGTCGATCTTCTTGTATATACACATTTAGCAAACTATATCGAAATGCTTCAAATCATTAGTTGAACATATTTAAGTTAATTAAATTTCTTTATCTTACTGAAGTCTACATAAAGCATTAACGGTATAACGGCAGTGCAGTTAAAAGATATCCGTAATCTTATATTTAGGTTTTAAGTCGATTTTTTGTATATAAACATTTAGCAATCGATATCGAAATGCTTCAAAACATTAGTTTAACCTATTCAAGTTAATAAACTTTGTTTAACTTACTGAAGTCTACATAAAGCCTTAACGGTATAACGGCAGTACATTTAGAAGAATTCCGTAATTTTATATTTTGGTATAAAGTCGATTTTCTTGTATATACACATTTAGTAATCGATATCGAAATGCTTCAAAGCATTAGTTTAACATATTTGAGTTAATTAACCTTCTTTATCTTACTGAAGTCTACATAAATCCTTAACGGTATAACGGCAGTGCATCTAGGAGAATTCCATAATCTTATATTTAGGTATAAATTCGATTTTCTTGTATATACACACTACGCAATTGATTTTGAAATGCTTCAAATCGTTAGTTTAACATATTAAAATTAATAAAACTTCTTTAACGCACTGAAGTTAACATAAAGCCTTAACGGTATAACGACAGTGCATTTAGAAGAATTCCGTAATCTTATATTTAGGTTTTAAGTCGATTTTCTTGTATATACACATTTATAAATCGATATTGAATTGCTTCAAACCTTTAGTTTAACATATTTAAGTTAATAAATTTTCTTTACCTTACTGAAGTCTACATAAAGCCGTAACGGCATAACGGCAGTGCATTTAAGAGAATTCCGTAATCTTATATTTAGGTATAAAAACAATTTTCTTATATATACACATTTAGCAATCGATATCAAAATGCTTCAAATCTTTAGTTTATTATATTTAAGTTAATTAATTTTCTTTATCTTACTGAAGTCTACATAAAGCTTTAACGGTATAACGGCAGTGCATTTAGAAGAATTCCATAATCTTATATTTAGGTATAAAGTCGATTTACTTATATATACACATTTAGCAATCGATATCGAAATGCCTCAGATCATTAGTTTAACATATTTAAGTTAATAAATTTTCTTTACCTTACTGAAGTCTACATAAAGCCTTAACGGTATAACGGCAGTGCATTTAGAAGAATTCCATTATCTTATATTTAGGTATAAAGTCGATTTTCTTGTATATACACATTTATCAATCGATATTGAATTGCTTCAAACCTTTAGTTTAAAATAGTTAAATCAATAAACCTTCTTCTTCTTACTGTAGTCTACATAAAGCTGTAACGACATAACGGCAGTGCATTTAGAAGAATTCCGTAATCTTAGATTTAGGTATAAATTCGATTTGCTGGCATATACAAATTAGCTATCTATATCGAAATGCTTCAAATCCTTAGTTTGACATATTTAAGTTAATTAACCTTCGTTATCTTACTGAAGTTTATATAAAGCCTTAACGGTATAACGGCAGTGCATTTAGAAGAATTCCATAATCTTATATTTAGGTATAAAGTCGATTTACTTATATATACACATTTAGCAATCGATATCGAAATGCTTCAAATCGTTAGTTTAACATATTAAAATTAATAAAACTTCTTTAACGCACTGAAGTTAACATAAAGCCTTAACGGTATAACGACAGTGCATTTAGAAGAATTCCGTAATCTTATATTTAGGTATAAAGTCGATTTTCTTGTATATACACACTTAGCAATCGATTTTGAAATGCTTCAAATTATTGGTCTAACAAATTTAAGTTACTTAGCCTACTTTGTCTTACTGAAGTTTACATAAAGCCAATGCATTTAGAAGAATTCCGTAATCTTTTATTTAGGTATAAAGTCGATTTTCTTGTATATACACATTTAGCAGACTATATCGAAATGCTTCAAATCATTAGTTTAACATATTTAAGTTAATTAACCTTCTTTATCTTACTGAAGTCTACATTAAGCCGTAACGGCATAACGGCAGTGCATTTAGAAGAATTCCATAGTCTTATAATTAGGTATAAAGTCGATTTTCTTGTATATACACATTTAGTAATCGATATCGAAATGCTTCAAATCATTAGTTTATTATATTTAAGTTAATTAATCTTCTTTATCTTACTGAAGTCTACATAAAGCCTTAACGGTATAACGGCAGTGCATTTAGAAGAATTCCATAATCTTATATTTAGGTATAAAGTCGATTTACTTATATATACACATTTAGCAATCGATATCGAAATGCCTCAGATCATTAGTTTAACATATTTAAGTTAATAAATTTTCTTTACCTTACTGAAGTCTACATAAAGCCGTAACGGCATAACGGCAGTGCATTTAGGAGAATTCCGTAATCTTATATTTAGGTATAAAGTCAATTTTCTTATATATACACATTTAGCAATCGATATCAAAATGCTTCAAAGCATAAGATTAACATATTTAAGTTAATTAACCTTCTTTATCTTACTGAAGTCTACACAAAGCCTTAACGGTGTAACGGCAGTGCATTTAGAAGAATTCCATAATCTTATATCTAGGTATAAAGTCGATTTTCTTGTATATACACATTTATCAATCGATATTGAATTGCTTCAAACCTTTAGTTTAAAATAGTTAAATCAATAAACCTTCTTCTTCATACTGTAGTCTACATAAAGCTGTAACGACATAACGGCAGTGCATTTAGAAGAATTCCGTTATCTTATATTTATGTATATATTCGGTTTGCTTGTATATACACATTAGCTATCGATATCGAAATGCTTCAAATTTTTAGTTTATCATATTTAAGTTAATTAACCTTCTTTATCTTACTGAAGTCTACATAAAGCTATAACGGCATAACGGCAGTGCATTTAGAAGAATTTCGTAATCTTATATTTAGGTATAAAGTCGATTTTCTTGTATATACACACTACGCAATTGATTTTGGAATGCTTCAAATCGTTAGTTTAACATAATAAAGTTAAAAAAACTTCTTTAACGCACTGAAGTTAACATAAAGCCTTAACGGTATAACGACAGTGCATTTAGAAGAATTCCGTTATCTTATGTTTAGATATAAAGTCGATTTTCTTGTATATACACATTTATCAATCGATATTGAATTGCTTCAAATCACTAGTTTAACATATTTAAGTTAATAAACCTTCTTCATCTTACTGAAGTCTACATAAAGCTGTAACGGCCTAACGGCAGTGCATTTAGAAGAATTCCGTAATCTTATATTTATGTATATATTCGATTTGCTTGTATATACACATTAGCTATCGATATCGAAATGCTTCAAATTTTTAGTTTATCATATTTAAGTTAATTAACCTTCTTTATCTTACTGAAGTCTACATAAAGCTATAACGGCATAACGGCAGTGCATTTAGAAGAATTTCGTAATCTTATATTTAGGTATATATTCGATTTGCTTGTATATGCACCTTAGCTATCGATATCGAAATGTTTGAAATCTATAGTTTAACATATTTAAGTTAATTAACCTTCTTTAACGAACTTAAGTTAACATAACGCCTTAACGGTATAACGACAGTGCATTTGGAAGAATTGTATAGTCTTATATTTAGGACTAAAGTCGATCTTCTTGTATATACACATTTAGCAAACTATATCGAAATGCTTCAAATCATTAGTTGAACACATTTAAGTTAATTAAATTTCTTTATCTTACTGGAGTCTACATAAAGCATTAACGGTATAACGGCAGTGCCGTTAGAAGAAATCCGTAATCTTATATTTAGGCTTTAAGTCGATTTTTTGTATATATACATTTAGCAATCGGTATCGAAATGCTTCAAAACATTAGTTTAACCTATTCAAGTTAATAAACTTTGTTTAACTTACTGAAGTCTACATAAAGCCTTAACGGTATAACGGCAGTACATTTAGAAGAATTCCGTAATTTTATATTTTGGTATAAAGTCGATTTTCCTGTATATACACATTTAGCAGACTATATCGAAATGCTTCACATCATTAGTTTAACAGGTTTAAGTTAATTAACCTTCTTTATCTTACTGAAGTCTACATATAGCCGTAACGGCATAACGGCAGTGCATTGAGAAGAATTCCGTAATCTTATATTTAGGTATAAAGTCGACTTTCTTGTTTATACACATTTAGCAATCGACATCGAAATGCTTCAAATTATTGGTCTAAAATATTTAAGTTAATTTGCCTACTTTATTTTACTGAAGTTTACATAAAGCCAATGCATTTAGAAGAATTCCATAATCTTATATTTAGGTATTAAGTCGATTTTCTTGTATATAGACATTTAGCAGACTATATCGAAATGCTTCAAATCATTAGTTTAACATATTTAAGTTAATAAAACTTCTTTAACGCAATGAAGTTAACATAAAGCCTTAACGGTATAACGGCAGTGCATTTAGAAGAATTCCATAATCTTATATTTAGGTATAAAGTCGATTTTCTTGTATATACACATTTAGCAATCTATATCGATATGCTTTTAATCATTAGCTTAACATATTAAAGTTAATAAAACTTCGTTAACGCAATGAAGTTAACATAAAGGCTTAACGGTATAACGGCAGTGCATTTAGAAGAATTCCATAATCTTATATTTTGGTATAAACTCGAATTTCTTGTATATATACATTTAGCTATCGATATCGAAATGCCTCAAATAACTGGTTTAACATATTAAAGTTAATTAGCCTACTGTATCTTACTGAAGTTAACATAAAGCCTCAACGGTATAACGGCAGTGCGTTTAGAAAATTCCGTAATCTTATATTAGGAATAAAATCGATTTTCTTGTATTTACACATTTCGCAATCGATATCGAAATGCTTCAAATTATTAGTTTAACATATTTTAGTTAATAAACTTTTTTAACTTACTGAAGTCTACATAAAACCTTAACGGTATAACGGCAGTGCATTTAGAAGAATTCCGTAGCCTTATATTTAGGTATAAAGTAGATTTTCTTGTATATACACATAAGCTATCTATATCGAAATGCTTCAAATCTTTAGTTTAACATATTTAAGTTAATTAACCTTCTTTAGCTTACTGAAGTTTACATAAAGACTTAACGGTATAACGAAAGTGCGTTTAAAAGAATTCCGTTATCTTATGTTTAGATATAAAGTCGATTTTCTTGTATATACACACTTAGCAATCGATATCGAAATGCTTCAAATCATTAGTTTAACATATTTTACTTAATTAAACTTTTTTCTCTTACTGAAGTCTACATAAAGCCTTAACGGTATATCGGCAGTGCTTTTAGAAGAATTCCATAATTTTATATATATGTATAATGTCGATTTTCTTGTATATATACTTTTAGCTATCGATATCGAAATGCTTCAAATAACTGGTTTAACATATTAAAGTTAATTAGCCTACTGTATCTTACTGAAGTTAACATAAAGCCTCAACGGTATAACGGCAGTGCGTTTAGAAATTTCCGTAATCTAATATTAGGAATAAAATCGATTTTCTTGTATATACAAATTTCGCAATCGATATCGAAATGCTTCAGATTATTAGTTTAACATATTTTATTTAATAGACTATTTTAACTGACTGAAGTTTACATAAAACCTTAACGGTATAACGGCAGTGCATTTGAAAGAATTCCGTAGCCTTATATTTAGGTATAAAGTCGATTTTCTTGTATATACACATTTAGCAATCGATATCGAAATACTTCAAATAACTAGTTTAACATATTTAGGTTAAGTAACCTTCTTTATTTTACTGAAGTTTACATAAAGCCATAACCGCATAACGGCAGTATATTTGGATGAATGCCGTAATCTTATATTTAGGTATAAAGTCGATTTTCCTGAATATACACATTTTGCAATCGATATCGAAATGCTTAAAATTATTAGTTTAAAATATTTAAGTTAATTAACCTTCTTTATCTTACTGAAGTCTACACGAAGCCTTATTGGTATAACGACAGTGCATTTAGCAGAATTCCATAATATTATATTTAGGTGTAAAGTCGATTTTCTGTATATACACATTTAGCAATCTTTATGGAAATGCTTCAAATCATTCGTTTAACATATTTAAGTTAATTAACCTTCTTTATCTTACTGAGGTCTACATAAAGCCTTAACGGTATAACGGCAGTGCATTTAGAAGAATTCCATAATCTTATATTTAGGTATAAAGTCGATTTTCTTATATATACACATGTAGCAATCGATATCGAAATGCTTCAGATCATTAGTTTAACATACTTAAGTTAATTACCTTACTTTATCATACTGAAGTCTACATAAAGCCGTAACGGCATAACGGCAGTGCATTTAGAAGAATTCCGTAATCTTATATTTAGGTATAAAGTCGATTTTCTTGAATATACACATTTTGCAATCGATATCGAAATGCTTCCAAGCAGTAGTTTAATATATTTAAGTTAATTAACCTTCTTTATCTTACTGAAGTCTACATAAAGCCTTAACGGTATAACGGCAGTGCATTTAGAAGAATTCCGTAATCTTATATTTAGGTATAAAGTCGATTTTCCTGTATATACACATTTAGCAATCGATATCGAAATGCTTCAAATTATTAGTTCAACATATTTAAGTTAATAAACTTTCTTTATCTTACTGAAGTTTACATAAAACTTTAAGGGTATAACGGCAGTGCATTTAGAGGAATTCCGTAGTCTTATATTTAGGTATAAAGTCTTTCTATTTCTGTCTACAAATGCGTCTTGCTTCCCTCTTCAACTCTCGGTATCTATCCCATCCCGCACGTGTTGTGGTCGGTCGTAACGTTGCGAGGTAGGCAGCCTGTTTTCTCTCCGCTGCGACACGGCACTCCTCGTCGTACCAGCTGTTCTTTTGCACTTTCCGAAAACCAATGGTTTCGGTTGCAGCTGTACGTAAGGAGTTTGAGATGCCATCCCACAGTTCCCTTATACCGAGTTGTTGACGAGTGCTCTCAGAGAGCAGGAGTGCAAGCCGAGTAGAAAATCGTTCGGCTGTCTGTTGTGATTGCAGCTTCTCGACGTCGAACCTTCCTTGTGTTTGTTGGTGTGCGTTTTTTGCTGCACAGAGGCGGGTGCGAATTTTGGCTGCAACAATATAGTGGTCCGAGTCGATGTTAGGACCTCGGAGCGCACGCACATCTAAAACACTGGAGACGTGTCTTCCGTCTATCACAACATGATCGATCTGGTTGGAGGTTTTTCGATCCGGATACTGCCAGGTAGCTTGGTGAATCTTCTTATGCTGGAATCTAGTACTACAGATAACCATATTTCGGGCCCCGGCGAAGTCGATCAGCCTCAACCCATTTGGGGATGTTTCCTCGTGGAGGCTGAATTTACCGACCGTAGTGCCAAAGATACCTTCTTTGCCCACCCTGGCGTTAAAGTCGCCAAGCACGATTTTGACATCGTGGCGGGGGCATCTCTCATAAGTGCGCTCCAAGCACTCATAAAAGGCATCTTTGGTCACATCGTCCTTCTCTTCCGTCGGGGCGTGGGCGCAAATCAGCGATATGTTGAAGAACCTCGCTTTGATGCGAATTGTGGCTAGACGTTCATTCATAGGAGTGAATGATAGTACTCGGCGACGGAGTCTCTCTCCCACCACGAATCCAACACCAAACTTGCGCTCCTTTATATGGCCACTGTAGTAAATGCCACAAGGACCTACTTGTCTCTGTCCTTGTCCCGTCCATCGCATTTCTTGGACGGCGGTGATGTCAGCCTTTATCTTTACGAGGACATCTACCAGCTGGGCAGCGGCACCTTCCCAATTAAGGGACCGGACATTCCAGGTGCATGCCCTCAAATCGTAGTCCTTATTTCGTTTGCCATGGTCGTCATCAAAAGGGGGGGCTCTCATCCGAGGCTGTTTATGGTTTTTCATTGGGGTGCTTTTTTTACGCACAACCCTATGCAGGGGTGTTTCGCCTTCTCACTTTAGCTCGCCTTTAAACGGATGTTCTTAGGCTACCCAGAGGATACTTGGTCAAAGACCGGAAGTCGTGAGCTGCTTGAGTCATATGTAAAAGAATCGTTTCTGGCCACTCCCAAGTGAATGGCGATCAGAGAACTTTCCTCACTTGCGTGAACTTCTACACATGACTCCATCCTCCAACCTTATATTTTGGTATAAAGTCGAATTTGTTGTATATACACATTTAGCAATCGACATCGAATTGCTTCAAATTATTAGTCCAACATATTTAAGTTAATAAACTTTCTTTATCTTACTGAAGTTTACATAAAGCCTTAACGGTATAACAACAGTGCATTTAGGAGAATTCCATAATCCTATAGTTAAGTATAAAGTCGATTTTCTTGTATATACACACTTAGCAATCGATTTTGAAATGCTTTAAATCGTTAGTTTAATATATTAAAGTTATTAAAACTTCTTAAAGCCTTAAAGGTATAACGGCAGTGTATTTGGAAGAATTCCGTAACCTTATATTTAGGTATAAAGTCGAATTTGTTGTATATACACATTTAGCAATCGATATCGAAATGCTTCAAGTTATTAGTCTAACATATTTAAGTTAATAAACTTTCTTTATCTTACTGAAGTTTACATAAAACTTTAAGGGTATAACGGCAGTGCATTTAGAGGAATTCCGTAGTCTTATATTTAGGTATAAAGTCGATTTTCTTGAATATACACACTTAGCAATCGATTTTGAAATGCTTCAAATTATTGGTCTAACAAATTTAAGTTACTTAGCCTACTTTATCTTACTGAAGTATACATAAAGCCTTAAAGGTATATCGGCAGTGCATTTAGAAGAACTCCATAATCTCATATTTAGGTATAAATTCGATTTGCTTGTATATATACATTACCTATCTATATCGAAATGCTTCAAATCTTAAGTTTAACATATTTAATTTAATTAAACTTCTTTATCATACTGAAGTCTACAAAAAGCCTTAAGGGTATAACGGCAGCGCACTTAAAAGAATTCCATATTCTTATATTTAGGTATAAAGTCGGTTTTCTTATATATACACATTTAGCAATCTATATCGAAATGTTTTAAATCATTAGTTTAACATATTAAAGTTAATAAAACTTCTTTAACGAACTGAAGTTTACATAAAGCCGTGGCGGCATAACGGCAGTGTATGTAGAAGAACTCAGTAATCTTATATTTAGGTATAAAGTCGAATTTGTTGTATATACACATTTAGCAATCGATATCGAAATGCTTCAGATCATTAGTCTAACATATTTAAGTTAATAAAATATCTTAAACGCACTGAAGTTAACATAAAGCCTTAACGGTATAACGACAGTGCATTTAGAAGAATTCTGTAATCTTATATTTAGGTATAAAGTCGATTTTCTTGTACATAGACATTTAGCAGACTATATCGAAATGCTTCAAATCTTTAGTTTAACATATTTAAGTTAATTAAACTTCTTTATCTTACTGAAGTCTACATAAAGCCGTAACGGCATAACGGCAGTGCATTTAGAAGAATTCCGCAATCTTATATTTAGGTATTAAGTCGTTTTTCTTGTATATACACATTTAGCAATCGACATCGAAACGCTTCAAAGCGTTCGTTTAATATATTTAAGTTAATTAATCTTCTTTATCTTACTGAAGTGTACATAAAGCCTTAACGGTATAACGGCAGTGCATTTAGAAGAATTCCATAATCTCCTATTTAGGTATAAAGTCGGTTTTCTTATATATATAAATTTAGCAATCGATATCGAAATGCTTCAGATCATTAGTTTAACATATCTAAGTTAATAATTTTTCTTTATCTTTAAAGCCGTAACGGCATAACGGCAGTGCATTTAGCAGAATTCCGTAAACTTATATTAAGGTATAAAGTCAATTTTCTTATATATACATATTTAGCAATCGATATTGAATTGCTTCAAACCTTTAGTTTAACATAGTTAAGTTAATAAACCTTCTTCATCTTACTGAAGTCTACATAAAGCTGTAACGGCATAACGGCAGTTCATTTAGAAGAATTCCGTAATCTTATATTTAGGTATAAATTCGATTTGCTTGTATATACACATTAGCTATCTATATCGAAATGCTTCAAATCTTTAGTTTAATATATTTATGTCAATTACCCTTCTTTATCTTACTGAAGTTTACATAAAGCCTTAACGGTATAACGGCAGTGCATTTGGAAGAATTTCGTTATCTTTTATTTAGGTATAAAGTCGACTTTGTTGTTTATACACATTTAGCAATCGATATCGAAATGCTTGAAATTATTGGTCTAACATATTTAAGTTAATTAGCCTACTTTATTTTACTGAAGTTTACGTAAAGCCAATGCATTTAGAAGAATTCCATAATCTTATATTTAGGTATAAAGTCGATTTTCTTGTATATAGACATTTAGCAGACTATATCGAAATGCTTAAAATCATAAGCTTAACATATTTAAGTTAATTAACCTTCTTTATTTTACTGAAGTTTACATAAAGCCTTAACGGTATAACGGCAGTGCATTTGGGAGAATTCCGTAACCCTATATTTAGGTATAAAGTCGAATTTGTTGTATATACACATTTAGCAATCGATATCGAAATGCTTCAAATTATTAGTCTAACATATTTAAGTTAATAAACTTTCTTACTGAAGTTTACATAAAGCCTTAACGGTATAACAACAGTACATTTAGGAGAATTCCATAATCCTATAGTTAGGTATAAAGTCGATTTTCTTGTATATACACACTTAGCAATCGATTTTGAAATGCTTTAAATCGTTAGTTTAACATTTTAAAGTTATTAAAACTTCTTTAACGCACTGAAGTTTACATAAAGCCTTAAAGGTATAACGGCAGTGCATTTAGAAGAATTCCATAATCTTGTATTTAGGTATAAACTCGAATTTCTTGTATATATACACATAGCTATCGATATCGAAATGCTTCAAATAACTGGTTTAACATATGAAAGTTAGTTAGCCTACTGTATCTTACTGAAGTTAACATAAAGTCTTAACGGTGTAACGGCAGTGCGTTTAGAAGAATTCCGTAATCTTATATTGGGAATTAAATCGATTTTCTTGTATTTACACATTTAGCACTCGATATCGAAATGCTTCAAATTATTAGTTTAACATATTTTAGTTAATAAACTGTTTTAACTTACTGGAGTCTACATAAAACTTTAAGGGTATAACGGCAGTGCATATAGAGGAATTCCGTAGTCTTATATTTAGGTATAAAGTCGATTTCAAGTTCGATTTTCAATCGATATCGAAATGCTTCAAATAACTAATTTAACATATTAAGGTTAAGTAACGTTCTATATCTTACTGAAGTTTACATAAAGCCATAACGGCATAACGGCAGTATATCTGGATGAATGCCGTAATAATATATTAGGAATAAAATCGCCTTTTTTGTATTTACTCCTTTAGCAATCGATATCGAAATGATTCAAATTATTAGTTTAAAATAATTAAAATAATTAACCTTCTTTCTCTTAGTGAAGTCTACATAAAGCCTTAACGCTATAACGGCAGTGCATTTAGAAGAATTCCATAATCTTATATTTAGGTATAAAGTCGATTTTCTTGTATATACACATTTAGCAATCTAAATCGAAATGCTTCAAATCATTAGTTTAACATATTTAAGTTTATAAACCTTCTTTATCTTACTGAAGTCTACATAAAGCCTTAACGGTATAACGGCAGTGCACTTAGAAGAATTCCATAATCTTATATTTAGGTATAAAGTCGATTTTCTTGTATATACACACTTAGCAATCGATTTTGAAATGCTTCAAATCATTAGCTTAACATATTTAAGTTAATAAAACTTCTTTAACGCAATGAAGTTAACATAAAGCCTTAACGGTATAACGACAGTGCATTTAGAAGAATTCCGTAATCTTATAGTTAGGTATAAAGTCGATTTTCTTGTATATAGACATTTAGCAGACTATAACGAAATGCTTCAAATCTTTAGTTTAACATATTTAAGTTAATTAAACTTAATATCTTACTGAAGTCTACATAAAGCCTTAACGGTATAACGGCAGTGCATTTAGAAGAATTCCATAATCTTAGATTTAGGTATAAAGTCGCTTTTCTTGTATATACATACTTAGCAATCGATATCGAAATGCTTCAAATCTTTAGTTCAACATATTTAAGTTATTAAACCTTCTTTATCCTACTGAAGTTTGCATAAAGCCTTAACGGTATAACATCAGTTAATTTTGAAGAATTGCGTTAACTTTTAATTATGTATAAATTCGATTTGCTTGTATATACACATAAGCAATCGATATCGAATTGCTTCAAATCTTTAGTTTAACATATTTAAGTTAATTAACCTTCTTTATCTTACTGAAGCCTACATAACGCCTTAACGGTATAACGACAGTGCATTTAGAAGAATTCCATAATCTAAGATTTAGCAAACTTTCATTTTGAAATGCTTCAAATCATTAGTTTAACATATTTAAGTTAATTAAACTTCTTTAACGAACTGAAGTTTACATAAAGCCATGGCGGCATAACGGCAGTGTATTTTGAAGAACTCCTTTACCTTATATTTAGGTATAAAGTCGAATTTGTTGTATGTACACATTTAGCAATCGATATCGCATTGCTTCAAATAATTAGTTTAACGTATTAAAGTTAATAAAACTTCTTTAACGCACTGAAGTTAACATATAGCCCTAACGGTATAACGGCAGTGTATTTGGAAGAATTCCATAACCTTCTATTTAGGTATAAACTCGAATTTCTTGCATATATACCTATAGCAATCGATATCGAGATGTTTCAAATTTTTAGTTTAACATATTTAAGTTAATAAACCTTCTTTATCTTAGTGAAGTCTACATAAAGTCTTAACGGTATAACGGCAGCTAATTTTGAAGAATTAAGTTAACTTATAATTAGGTATAAATTTGATTTGCTTGCATATACACATTAGCAATCGATATCGAATTGCTTCAAATCTTTAGTTCAACATATTTAAGTTATTAAACCTTCTTTATCTTACTGAAGTTTACATAAAGCCTTAACGGTATAACGGCAGTTAATTTTGAAGAATTACGTTAACTTATATTTAGGTATAAATTCGATTTGCTTGTATATACACATTTACCAATCGATATCGAAATGCTTCAGATCATAAATTTAACATATTTAAGTTAATTAACCTTCTTTATCTTACTAAAGCCTACATAAAGCCATAACGTCATAACGGCAGTGCATTTAGAAGAATTCCATAATCTTATATTTAGGTATAAAGTCGATTTTGTTATATATACACATTTAGGAATCGATATCGAAATGCTTCAAATCATTAGTTTAACATATTAAAGATAATAAAACTTCTTTAACGAACTGAAGTTTACATAAAGCCATGGCGGCATAACGGCAGTGTATTTAGAAGAACTCCGTTATCTTATATTTAGGTATAAAGTCGAATTTGTTACATATACATATTTAGCAATCTATATCGAAATGCTTCAGATCATTAGTCTAACATATTTAAGTTAATAAACCTTCTTTATCTTACTGAAGTTTACATAAAGCCATAACTACACAACAGCAGCGCATTCAGAAGAATTCCGTAATCTTATATTAGGCATAAATTCGAGTTTCTTATATATACACATTTAGCCATCGATATCGAAATGCTTCAAATCATTAGTTTAACATATTTAAGATAATTAACCTTCTTTATCTTACTGAAGTCTACATAAAGCCTTAACGGTATAACGACAGTGCATTTAGAAGAATTCCATAATCTTAGATTTAGGTATAAAGTCGATTTTCTAATATATACACATTTAGCAATCGATTTTGAAATGCTTCAAATCATTAGTTTAACATATCAAAGATAATAAAACTTCTTTAACGAACTGAAGTTTACATAAAGCCATGGCGGCATAACGGCAGTCTATTTAGAAGAACTCGGTAATCTTATATTTAGGTATAAAGTCGAATTAGTTGCATATACACATTTAGCAATCGATATCGAATTGCTTCAAATCTTTAGTTTAACATTTTAAAGTTAATAAAACTTCTTTAACGCACTGAAGTTAACAAATTGCCTTAACGGTATAACGGCAGTGCATTTAGAAGAATTCGGTAATCTTATATTTAAGTACAAAGTCGATTTTCTTGTATATACACATTAGCAATCGGTATCGAATTGCTTCAAATCTTTAGTTCAACATATTTAAGTTATTAAACCTTCTTTATCTTACTGAAGTTTACATAAAGCCTTAACGGTATAACGGCAGATAATTTTGAAGAACTACGTTAACTTATATTTAGGTATAAATTCGATTTGCTTGTATATACACATTTACCAATCGATATCGAAATGCTTCAGATCATAGGTTTAACATATTAAAGTTAATAATCTTTCTTTATCTTATTGAAAACTACATAAAGCCATAACGACATAACGGCAGTGTGTTTAGAAGAATTCCATAATCTTATATTTAGCTATAAAGTCGATTTTGTTATATATGCACATTTAGGAATCGATATCGAAATGCTTCAAATCATTAGTTTAACATATTTAAGTTAATTAACCTTTTTTATCTTACTGAAGCCTACATAACGCCTTAACGGTATAACGACAGTGCAATTAGAAGAATTCCACAATCTTAGATTTAGGTATAAAGTCGCTTTTCTTGTATATACACACTTAGCAATCGAATTTGAAATGCTTAAAATAATTAGTTTAACATATTAAAGTTAATAAAACTTCTTTATCGCACTGAAGTTAACATATAGCCTTAACGGTATAGCGGCAGTGCATTTAGAAGAATTCCATAACCTTATATTTAGGTAAAAACTCGAATTTCTTGCATATATACATTTAGCAATCGATATCGAAATGTTTCAAATCTTTAGTTTAACATATTTAAGTTAATAAACCTTCTTTATCTTACTGAAGTTTACATAAAGCCATAACGACATAACGGCAGTGCATTTGGAAGAATTTTCTTGTATATACACATTTAGCATTCGATTTTGAAATGCTTCAAATCATTAGTTTATCATAATAAAGTTAATAAAACTTCTTTAACGCACTGAAGTTAACATAAAGCCTTAACGGTATAACGACAGTGCATTTAGAAGAAATCCATAATCTTATATTTAGGTATAAGCTCGATTTTCTTGTATATATGCATTTAGCAATCGATATCGAAATGTTTCAAATAACTGGTATAACATATTTAAGTTAGTTAGCCTACTGTATCTTACTGAAGTTAACTTAAAGCCTTAACGGTATAACGGCAGTGCGTTTAGAAGAATTCTGTAATCTTATATTAGGAATAAAATCGATTTGCTTGTATTTACACCTTTAGAAATCGATATCGAAATGCTTCAGATTATTAATTTAACATATTTTAGTTAATAAACTTTTTTAACTTATTGAAGTCTACATAAAACTTTAACGGTATAACGGCAGTGCATTTAGAAGAAATCCGTACTACGATATTTAGGTATAAAGTCGATTTTCTTGTATATAAACATTTAGCAATCGATATCGAAATGCTTCAAATAACTGGTTTAACATATTTAGGTTAAGTAACCTTCTTTATCTTACTGAAGTTTACATAACGCCATAACGGCAGTGCATTTAGAAGAATTTCGTAATCTTATATTTAGGTTTAAATTCGATTTTCTTGTATATACACATTTAGCAATCGATATCGAAATGCTTCAAATCATTAGTTTAAAATATTTAAGTTAATAATTTTTTTTTAACTTACTGAAGTCAACATATAGCCTTAACGGTATAGCGGCAGTGCATTTAGAAGAATTTCCTATTCTTATATTTAGGTATAAATTCGATTTTCTCTTATATGCACATTTAGCAATCGATATCGAAATGCTTCAAATCATTAGTTTAACATATTCAAGTTAATAAAGTTCGTTTAACTTACTGAAGTCTACATAAAGCCTTAACGGTACAACGACAGCGCATTTAGAAGAATTCCGTCATCTTATATTTAGGTATATAGTCGATTTTCTTATATATACACATTTAGCAATCGACATCAAAATGCTTCAGATCATTAGTTTAACATATTTAAGTAAATAAATTTTCTTTATCTTACTGAAGTTTACATAAAGCTGTAACGGCATAACGGCAGTGCATTTAGAAGAATTCCGTAATCATATAGTTAGGTACAAAGTCGATTTTCTTGTATATACACATTTAGCAATCGATAACGAAATTCTTCAAATAACTGGTTTAACATATTTAGGTTAAGTAAACTTCTTTATCTTGCTGAAGTTTACATAAAGCCATAACGGCATAACGGCGGTATATTTGGATGAATGCCGTAATCTTATATTAGGAACAAAATCGATTTTCTTGTATTTGCACATTTAGCAATCGATATCGAAATGCTTCAAATTATTAGTTAAACATATTTTAGTTAATAAACTTTTTTTAACTTACTGAAGTCTACATAAAACCTTAACGGTATAACGGCAGTGCATTTAGAAGAATTCCGTAATATTAATTTTAGGTACAAAATCGATTTTCTTGTATTTACACATTTAGCAATCGATATCGGAATGCTTTAAATCATTAGTTTAACATATTTAAGTTAATAAATTTTTTTTAACTTACTGAAGTCTACATAAAGCCTTAACGGTACAACGACTGCGCATTTAGAAGAATTCCGTCATCTTATATTTAGGTATAAAGTCAATTTTCTTGTATATAAACATTTAGCAATCGATATCAAAATGCTTCAAACAACTGGTTTAACATATTTAGGTTAAGTAACCTTCTGTATCTTACTGAAGTCTACATAAAGCCTTAGCGGTATAACGGCAGTGCATTTAGAAGAATTCGGTAATCTTATATTTAGGTACAAAGTCGATTTTCTTGTATATACACATTTAGCAATCGATATCGAAATGCTTCAAATCATTAGTTTAACATATTTAAGTTAGTTAACCTTCTTTATCTTACTGAAGTCTAGATAAGCCTTAACGGTATAACGGCAGTGCATTTAGGAGAATTCCGTAATCTTATATTTAGGTATAAAGTCGATTTGCTTGTATATACACATTTAGCACTCTATATCCAAATGCTTCAAATCATTAGTTTAACATATTTAAGTTAATTAACCTTCTTTATCTTACTGAAGTCTACAAAGCCTTAACGGTATAACGGCAGTGCATTTAGAAGAATTTCGTAATCTTATATTTAGGTATAAAGTCGATTTGCTTGTATATACACATTTAGCAATCTATATCCAAATGCTTCAGATCATTAGTTTAACATATTTAAGTTAATTAACCTTCTTTATCTTACTGAAGTCTACATAAAGCCTAAACGGTATATTGGCAGTGCATTTAGAAGAATTTCGTAATCTTATATTTAGGTATAAAGTCGATTTTCTTATATATACACATTTAGCAATCGATATCGAAATGCTTCAAATTATTAGTCTAACATATTTAAGTTAATTAGCCTACTTTATCTTACTTAAGTTTACATAAAGCCAATGTATTGAGAAGAATTTCATAATCTTATATTAAGTATAAAGTCGATTTTCTTGCATATACATACTAAGCAATGATATCGAAATGCTTCAAATCATTAGTTCAACATATTTAAGTTAATTAACCTTCTTTATTTTACTGAAGGCTACATAAAGCCTTAATGCTATAACGGCAGTGCCTTTAGAAGAATTTCGTAATTTATATTTAGGTATAAAGTCGATTTTCTTGTATACACACATTTAGCAATCTATATCGAAATGCTTCAAATCATTAGCTCAACATATTTAAGTTAATTAACCTTCTTTATCTTACTAAAGTCTGCATAAAGCCTTAAGGGTATAACGACAGTGCATTTAGAAGCATTCCGTTATCTTATATTAAGGTATAAACTCGAATTTCCTTCATATATACATTTAGCAATCGATATCGAAATGTTTCAAATCTTTAGTTTAACATATTTAAGTTAATAAACCTTCTTTATCATACTGAATTTACATAAAGCCATAACGACATAACGGCAGTGCATTTGGAAGAATTTACTTATTGTATATACACATTTAGCAATCGATTTTGAAGTGCTTCAAATCATTAGTTTATCATAATAAAGTTAATAAAACTTCTTTAACGCACTGAAGTTAACATAAAGCTTTAACGGTATAACGGAATGCATTTAGAAGAATTCCATAATCTTATATTTAGGTATAAGCTGAATTTCTTGTTATATACATTTAAATCAATATCGAAATGCTTCTTAACTGTTTAACTTAAGCTTTTTTTTTTTTTTTTTTTTTTTTTTTTTTTTTTTTTTTTTTTTTTTTTTTTTTTTTTTTTTTTTTTTTTTTTTTTTTTTTTTTTTTTTTTTTTTTTTTTTTTTTTTTTTTTTTTTTTTTTTTTTTTTTTTTTTTTTTTTTTTTTTTTTTTTTTTTTTTTTTTTTTTTTTTTTTTTTTTTTTTTTTTTTTTTTTTTTTTTTTTTTTTTTTTTTTTTTTTTTTTTTTTTTTATAAAAAACGTCACAATTAATCATAGTAACATATTTAAGTAAAAATTCTTTATAGAATCATACTTAAGGATACGATCTTTAAAAATTCGAATCATATCAAAGTCATTCTGTTTAACGCATTAAGAAGAATTCCGTCATCATATATTTAGGTATATAGTCGATTTTCTTATATATACACATTTAGCAATCGACATCAAAATGCTTCAGATCATTAGTTTAACATATTTAAGTAAATAAATTTTCTTTATCTTACTGAAGTTTACATAAAGCTGTAACGGCATAACGGCAGTGCATTTAGAAGAATTCCGTAATCATATAGTTAGGTACAAAGTCGATTTTCTTGTATATACACATTTAGCAATCGATAACGAAATTCTTCAAATAACTGGTTTAACATATTTAGGTTAAGTAAACTTCTTTATCTTGCTGAAGTTTACATAAAGCCATAACGGCATAACGGCGGTATATTTGGATGAATGCCGTAATCTTATATTAGGAACAAAATCGATTTTCTTGTATTTGCACATTTAGCAATCGATATCGAAATGCTTCAAATTATTAGTTAAACATATTTTAGTTAATAAACCTTTTTTAACTTACTGAAGTCTACATAAAACCTTAACGGTATAACGGCAGTGCATTTAGAAGAATTCCGTAATATTAATTTTAGGTACAAAATCGATTTTCTTGTATTTACACATTTAGCAATCGATATCGGAATGCTTTAAATCATTAGTTTAACATATTTAAGTTAATAAATTTTTTTTAACTTACTGAAGTCTACATAAAGCCTTAACGGTACAACGACTGCGCATTTAGAAGAATTCCGTCATCTTATATTTAGGTATAAAGTCAATTTTCTTGTATATAAACATTTAGCAATCGATATCAAAATGCTTCAAACAACTGGTTTAACATATTTAGGTTAAGTAACCTTCTGTATCTTACTGAAGTCTACATAAAGCCTTAGCGGTATAACGGCAGTGCATTTAGAAGAATTCGGTAATCTTATATTTAGGTACAAAGTCGATTTTCTTGTATATACACATTTAGCAATCGATATCGAAATGCTTCAAATCATTAGTTTAACATATTTAAGTTAGTTAACCTTCTTTATCTTACTGAAGTCTAGATAAAGCCTTAACGGTATAACGGCAGTGCATTTAGAAGAATTTCGTAATCTTATATTTAGGTATAAAGTCGATTTGCTTGTATATACACATTTAGCACTCTATATCCAAATGCTTCAAATCATTAGTTTAACATATTTAAGTTAATTAACCTTCTTTATCTTACTGAAGTCTACAAAGCCTTAACGGTATAACGGCAGTGCATTTAGAAGAATTTCGTAATCTTATATTTAGGTATAAAGTCGATTTGCTTGTATATACACATTTAGCAATCTATATCCAAATGCTTCAGATCATTAGTTTAACATATTTAAGTTAATTAACCTTCTTTATCTTACTGAAGTCTACATAAAGCCTAAACGGTATATTGGCAGTGCATTTAGAAGAATTTCGTAATCTTATATTTAGGTATAAAGTCGATTTTCTTATATATACACATTTAGCAATCGATATCGAAATGCTTCAAATTATTAGTCTAACATATTTAAGTTAATTAGCCTACTTTATCTTACTTAAGTTTACATAAAGCCAATGTATTGAGAAGAATTTCATAATCTTATATTAAGTATAAAGTCGATTTTCTTGCATATACATACTAAGCAATCGATATCGAAATGCTTCAAATCATTAGTTCAACATATTTAAGTTAATTAACCTTCTTTATTTTACTGAAGGCTACATAAAGCCTTAATGCTATAACGGCAGTGCCTTTAGAAGAATTTCGTAATTTTATATTTAGGTATAAAGTCGATTTTCTTGTATACACACATTTAGCAATCTATATCGAAATGCTTCAAATCATTAGCTCAACATATTTAAGTTAATTAACCTTCTTTATCTTACTAAAGTCTGCATAAAGCCTTAAGGGTATAACGACAGTGCATTTAGAAGCATTCCGTTATCTTATATTAAGGTATAAACTCGAATTTCCTTCATATATACATTTAGCAATCGATATCGAAATGTTTCAAATCTTTAGTTTAACATATTTAAGTTAATAAACCTTCTTTATCATACTGAAGTTTACATAAAGCCATAACGACATAACGGCAGTGCATTTGGAAGAAATTTCTTGTATATACACATTTAGCAATCGATTTTGAAGTGCTTCAAATCATTAGTTTATCATAATAAAGTTAATAAAACTTCTTTAACGCACTGAAGTTAACATAAAGCTTTAACGGTATAACGGAATGCATTTAGAAGAATTCCATAATCTTATATTTAGGTATAAGCTGAATTTTCTTGTATATATACATTTAGCAATCAATATCGAAATGCTTCAATAACTGGTTTAACATATTTAAGTTAATTAGCCTACTGTATCTTACTGAAGTTAACTTAAAGCCTTAACGGTATAACGGCAGTGCGTTTAGAAGAATTCTGTAATCTTATATTAGGAATAATATCGATTTGCTTGTACTTACACCTTTAGAAATCGATATCGAAATGCTTCCGATTATTAATCTAACATATTTTAGTTAATAAACTTTTTTAACTTATTGAAGTCTACATAAAACTTTAACGGTATAACGGCAGTGCATTTAGAAGAACTCCGTATTCTGATATTTAGGTATAAAGTCGATTTTCTTGTATATAAACATTTAGCAATCGATATCGAAATGCTTCAAATAACTGGTTTAACATATCTAGGTTAAGTAACCTTCTTTATCTTACTGAAGTTTACATAAAGCCATAACGGCAGTGCATTAAGAAGAATTTCGTAATCTTATATTTAGGTTTAAATTCGATTTTCTTTTATATACACATTTAGCAATCGATATCGAAATGCTTCAAATCATTAGTTTAAAATATTTAAGTTAATAATTTTTTTTTTAACTTACTGAAGTCAACATATAGCCTTAACGGTATAGCGGCAGTGCATTTAGAAGAATTTCCTATTCTTATATTTAGGTATAAATTCGATTTTCTTGTATATACACATTTAGCAATCGATATCGAAATGCTTCAAATCATTAGTTTAACATATTCAAGTCAATAAAGTTCGTTTAACTTACTGAAGTCTACATAAAGCCTTAACGGTACAACGACAGCGCATTTAGAAGAATTCCGTCATCATATAGTTAGGTATATAGTCGATTTTCTTGTATATACACATTTAGCAATCGACATCAAAATGCTTCAGATCATTAGTTTAACATATTTAAGTAAATAAATTTTCTTTATCTTACTGAAGTTTACATAAAGCTGTAACGGCATAACGGCAGTGCATTTAGAAGAATTCCGTAATCATATAGTTAGGTACAAAGTCGATTTTCTTGTATATACACATTTAGCAATCGATATCGAAATTCTTCAAATAACTGGTTTAACATATTTAGCTTAAGTAAACTTCTTTATCTTGCTGAAGTTTACATAAAGCCCTAACGGCATAACGGCGGTATATTTGGATGAATGCCGTACTCTTATATTAGGAATAAAATCGATTTTCCTGTATATACACATTTAGCAATCGATATCGAAATGCTTCAAATTATTAGTTAAACATATTTTAGTTAATAAACTTTTTTTAACTTACTCATGTCCTCATAAAGCCTTAACGGTATAACGGCAGTGCATTTAGAAGAATTCCGTAATCTTATTTTTAGGTACAAAATCGATTTTCTTGTATTTACACATTTAGCAATCGATATCGGAATGCTTTAAATCATTAGTTTAACATATTTAAGTTAATAAATTTTTTTTTAACTTACTGAAGTCTACATAAAGCCTTAACGGTACAACGACGGCGCATTTAGAAGAATTTCGTCATCTTATATTTAGGTATAAAGTCAATTTTCTTGTATATAAACATTTAGCAATCGATATCGAAATGCTTCAAACAACTGGTTTAACATATTTAGGTTAAGTAACCTTCTTTATCTTACTGAAGTCTACATAAAGCCTTAGCGGTATAACGGCAGTGCATTTAGAAGAATTCGGTAATCTTATATTTAGGTACAAAGTCGATTTTCTTGTATATACACATTTAGCAATCGATATCGAAATGCTTCAAATCATTAGTTTAACATATTTAAGTTAGTTAACCTTCTTTACTTACTGAAGTCTACATAAAGCCTTAACGGTATAACGACAGTGCATTTAGAAGAATTCCATAATCTTAGATTTAGGTATAAAGTCGCTTTTCTTGTATATACATACCTAGCAATCGATTTTGAAATGCTTCAAATCATTAGTTTAACATAGTAAAGTTAATAAAACTTCTTTAACGCACTGAAGTTAACATAAAGCCTTAACGGTATAACGACAGTGCATTTAGAAGAATTCCCTATTCTTATATTTAGGTATAAATTCGATTTTCATGTATATGCGCATTAAGCAATCGATATCGAAATACTCCAATTCTTTAGTTTAACATATTTAAGTTAATAAACCTTCTTTAACGAATTGAAGTTTACATAAAGCCATTGCTATAATGGCAGTGCATTTAGAAGAATGCCGTAATCTTATATTTAGGTTTAAAGTCGAATTTGTTGTATATACACATTTAGCAATCGATGTCGAAATTCTTCACATCTTTAGTTCAACATATTTTAGTTATTGAACCTTCTTTATCTTACTGAAGTTTACATGAAGCCTTAACGGTATAACGGCAGTTAATTTTGAAGAAATACGTTAACTTATATTTAGGTTTAAATTCGGTTTGCTTGTATATACACATTAGCAATCTATATCGAATTGCTTCAAATCTTTAGTTTAACATATCTAAGTTAATTAACCTTCTTTATTTTACTGAAGTTTACATAAAGCCTTATCGGTATAACGGCAATGCATTTGGAAGAATTCCGTAATCTTATATTTAGGTATAAAGTCGATTTTCTTGTATATATACATTTAGCAATCGATATCGAAATGTTTCAAATCTTTAGTTTAACATATTAAAATTAATAATCCTTCATTAACGAACTAAAAATTACACAAAGCCATGGCGGCATAACGGCAATGTATTAAGAAGAATTCCGTTATTTTATATTTAGGTATAAAGTCGATTTTCTTGTATACACATATTTACCAATCGATATCAAAATGCTTCAAATCTTTAGTTCAACATATTTAAGTTATTAAACCTTCTTTATCTTACTGAAGTTTACATAAAGCCTTAACGGTATAACGGCAGTTAATTTTGAAGATTTACGTTAACTTATATTTAGGTATAAATTCGATTTGCTTGTATAAACACATTTACCAATCGATATCGAAATGCTTCAGATCATAAGTTTAACATATTTAAGTTAATAATATTTCTTTATCTTACTGAAGTCTACATAAAGCCTTAACGGCATAACGGCAGTGCATTTAGAAGAACTACGTTAGCTTATAATTAGGTATAAATTCGATTTGCTTGTATCGATTTGCTATGTGTGCTTCGATATCGATTGCTTATGTATATACTCATAAGCAATCGATATCGAATTGCTTCAAATCTTTAGTTTAACATATTTAAGTTAATTAACCTTCTTTATCTTACAGAAGTCTACATAACGCCTTAACGGTATAACGGCAGTGCATTTAGAAGTTTTCCATAATCTTAGATTTAGCAAACTTTCATTTTGAAATGCTTCAAATCATTAGTTTAACATATTTAAGTTAATAAAACTTATTTAACGAACAAAGCCATGGCGGCATAACGGCAGTGTATTTAGAAGAACTCCTTTATCTTATATTTAGGTATAAATTCGATTTGCTTGTATATACACATTAGCAATCGATATCGAATTGCTTCAAATCTTTAGTTCAACATATTTAAGTTATTAAACCTTCTCTATCTTACTGAAGTTTACATAAAACCTTAACGGTATAACGGCAGTTAATTTTGAAGAATTACGTTAACATATATTTAGGTATAAATTCGATTTGCTTGTATATACACATTTACCAATCGATATCGAAATGCTTCAGATCATAAGTTTAACATATTTCAGTTAATAATCTTTCTTTATCTTACTGAAGTCTACATAAAGCCATAACGACATAACGTATAAAATCGGTTTTCTTGAATATACACATTAAGGAATCGATATCGAAATGCTTCAAAGCATTAGTTTAACATATTTAAGTTAATTAACCTTCTTTATCTTACTGAAGTCTACATAAAGCCTTAACGGTATAAAGAAAGTGCATTTAGAAGAATTCCATAATCTTATATTTAGGTATAAAGTCGATTATCTTGCATATACACACTTGGCAATCGATTTTGAAATGCTTCAATTAATTAGTTTAACATATTAAAGTTAATAAAACTTCTTTAACGCACTGAAGTTAACAAATAGCCCTAACGGTATAAAGGCAGTGTATTTGGAAGAATTCCATAACCTTATATTTAGGTATAAACTCGAATCTCTTGCATATATACTTATAGCAATCGATATCGAAATGTTTCAAATCTTTAGTTTAACATATTTATGTTAATAAACCTTCTTTATCTTACTGAAGTTTACATAAAGCCATAACGACATAACGGCAGTGCATTTGGAAGAATTTTCTTGTATATACACATTAAGCAATCTATATTGAAATGCTTCAAATCATTAGCTTAACATATTTAAGTTAAATAACATTCTTTATCTTACTGAAGTCTATATAAAGCCTTAACGGTATAACGACAGTGCATTTAGAATAATTTCCTATCCTTATATTTAGGTATAAATTCGATTTTCTTGTATATACACATTTAGCAATCGATATCGAAATGCTTCAAATCATTAGTTTAAAATATTTAAGTTACTAAATTTTTTTTAACTTTCTGAAGTCTACATATAGCTTTAACGGTATATCGGCAGTACATTTAGAAGAATTCCGTTATCTTTCGTTTAGGTATAAAGTTCATTTTCTTGTATATACACATTTAGCAATCGATATCGAAATGCTTTAAATCATTAGTTTAACATATTCGAGTTAATAAACTTTGTTTAACTTACTGAAGTCTACAAAAAGCCTTAACGGTATAACGGCAGTGCATTTAGCAGAATTCCGTAATCTTATATTTAGGTATAAAGTCGATTTTCTTGTATACACACATTTACCAATCGATATCGAAATGTTTCAAATCTTTACTTCAACATATTTAAGTTATTAAACCTTCTTTATCTTACTGAAGTTTACGTAAAGCCCTAACGGTATAACGGCAGCTAATTTTGAAGAATTACGTTAACTTATAATTAGGTATACATTCGATTTGCTTGCATATACACATTGGCAATCGATATCGAAATGCTTCAAATCTTTAGTTTAACATTTTTAAGTTAATTAACCTTCTTTATCTTACTGAAGTCTACATAAAGCCTTAACGGTATAACGAAAGTGCATTTAGAAGAATTCCATAATCTAAGATTTAGGTATAAAGTCGCTTTTCTTGTATATACACACTTAGCAATCGATTTTGAAATACTTCAAATAATCAGTTTAACATATTAAAGTTAATAAACCTTCTTTATCTTACTGAAGTTTACATAAAGCCATAACGACATAACGGCAGTGCATTTGGAAGAATTTTCTTGTATAGACACATTTAGCAATCGATTTTGAAATGCTTCAAATCATTAGTTTATCATAATAAAGTTAATAAAACTTCTTTAACGCACTGAAGTCTACATAAAGCCTTAACGGTATAACGAAAGTGCATTTAGAAGAATTCCATAATCTTAGATTTAGGTATAAAGTCGCTTTTCTTGTATATACACACTTAGCAATCGATTTTGAAATGCTTCAAATAATTAGTTTAACATATTCAAGTTAATTAACCTTCTTTATCTTACTGAAGTCAACATAAAACCTTAACGGTATAACGGCAGTGCATTTAGAAGAATTCGGTAATCTTATATTTAGGTACAAAGTCGATTCTCTTGTATATACACATTAGCAATCGATATCGAATTGCTTCAAATCTTTAGTTCAACATATTTAAGTTATTAAACCTTCTTTATCTTACTAAAGTTTACATAAAGCCTTAACGGTATAACGGCAGTTAATTCTGAAGAATTACGTTATCTTATATTTAGGCATAAATTCGATTTGCTTGTATATACACATTTACCAACCGATATCGAAATGCTTCAGATCATAAGTTTAACATATTTAAGTTAATAATCTTTCTTTATCTTACTGAAGTCTACATAAAGCCATACCGACATAACGGCAGTGCATTTAGAAGAATTCCATAATCTTATATTTAGGTATAAAGTCGATTTTGTTATATATACACATTAAGGAATCGATATCGAAATGCTCCAAATCATTAGTTTAACATATTTAAGTTAATTAACCTTCTTTATCTTACTGAAGTCTACATAAAGCCTTAACGGTATAACGAAAGTGCATTAAGAAGAATTCCATAATCCTAGATTTAAGTATAAAGTCGCTTTTCTTGTATATACACACTTAGCAATCGATATCGAAATGTTTCAAATCTTTAGTTTAACATATTTAAGTTAATAAACCTTCTTTATTTTACTGAAGTTTACATAAAGCCATAACGACATAACGGCAGTGCATTTGGAAGAATTTTCTTGTATAGACACATTTAGCAATCGATTTTGAAATGCTTCAAATCATTCTTCTTCTTCTTTACTGGCGTAGACACCGCTTACGCGATTATAGCCGAGTCAACAACAGCGCGCCAGTCGTTTCTTCTCTTCGCTACGTGGCGCCAATTGGATATTCCAAGCGAGGCCAGGTCCTTCTCTACTTGGTCCTTCCAACGGAGTGGAGGTCTTCCTCTTCCTCTGCTTCCCGCGGCGGGTACTGCGTCGAATACTTTCAGAGCTGGAGTGTTTTCATCCATCCGGACAACATGACCTAGCCAGCGTAGCCGCTGTCTTTTAATTCGCTGAACTATGTCAATGTCGTCGTATATCTCGTACAGCTCATCGTTCCATCGAATGCGATATTCGCCGTGGCCAACGCGCAAAGGACCATAAATCTTTCGCAGAACCTTTCTCTCGAAAACTCGCAACGTCAACTCATCGGTTGTTGTCATCGTCCAAGCCTCTGCACCATATAGGAGGACGGGAATTATGAGAGACTTATAGAGTTTGGTTTTTGTTTGTCGAGAGAGGACTTTGCTTCTCAATTGCCTACTTAGTCCGAAGTAGCACCTGTTGGCAAGAGTTATCCTGCGTTGGATTTCTAGGCTGACATTGTTGGTGGTGTTTACGCTGGTTCCAAGATAGACGAAATTATCTACAACTTCAAAGTTATGACTGTCAACAGTGACGTGGGAGCCAAGTCGCGAGTGCGACGACTGTTTGTTTGATGACAGGAGATATTTCGTCTTGCCCTCGTTCACTGCCAGACCCATTTCTTTTGCTTCCTTGTCCAGTCTGGAGAAAGCAGAACTAACGGCGCGGGTGTTGAGGCCGATGATATCAATATCATCGGCATACGCCAGCAGTTGTACACTCTTATAAAAGATAGTACCCTCTCTGTTAAGTTCTGCAGCTCGAACTATTTTCTCCAGAAGCAGGTTGAAAAAGTCGCACGATAGGGAATCGCCTTGTCTGAAACCTCGTTTGGTATCGAACGGCTCGGAGAGGTCCTTCCCGATTCTGACGGAGCTTTTTGTGTTTCTCAACGTCAGTTTACACAGCCGTATTAGTTTTGCGGGGATACCAAATTCAGACATCGCGGCATAAAGGCAGCTCCTTTTCGTGCTGTCGAAAGCAGCTTTGAAATCGACGAAGAGGTGGTGTGTGTCAATTCTCCTTTCACGGGTCTTTTCCAAGATTTGGCGCATCGTGAATATCTGGTCGGTTGTTGATTTACCAGGTCTAAAGCCACACTGATAAGGTCCAATCAGTTTGTTGACGGTGGGCTTTAATCTTTCACACAATACGCTCGACAGAACCTTATATGCGATATTGAGGAGGCTAATCCCACGGTAGTTGGCGCAGATTGTGGGGTCTCCTTTTTTGTGGATTGGGCATAGCACACTTAAATTCCAATCGTTGGGCATACTTTCGTCCGACCATATTTTGCAAAGAAGCTGATGCATGCACCTTATCAGCTCTTCGCCGCCGTGTTTGAATAGCTCGGCCGGCAATCCATCGGCCCCTGCCGCTTTGTTGTTTTTCAGGCGGGCAATTGCTATTCGAACTTCTTCATGGTCGGGCAATGGAACGTCTGCTCCATCGTCATCGATTGGGGTATCGGGTTCGCTTTCTCCTGGTGTTGTGCGTTCACTGCCATTCAGCAGGCTGGAGAAGTGTTCCCTCCATAATTTAAGTATGCTCTGGGCATCGGTAACTAGATCACCTTTGGGGGTTCTACAAGAGTATGCTCCGGTCTTGAAACCTTCTGTAAGCCGCCGCATCTTTTCGTAGAATTTTCGAGCATTACCCCTGTCGGCCAGCTTATCAAGCTCTTCGTACTCACGCATTTCGGCCTCTTTCTTTTTCTGTCTACAAATGCGTCTCGCTTCCCTCTTCAACTCTCGGTATCTATCCCATCCCGCACGTGTTGTGGTCGATCGTAACGTTGCGAGGTAGGCAGCCTGTTTTCTCTCCGCTGCGGCACGGCACTCCTCGTCGTACCAGCTGTTTTTTTGCACTTTCCGAAAACCAATGGTTTCGGTTGCAGCTGTACGTAAGGAGTTTGAAATGCCGTCCCACAGTTCCCTTATACCGAGTTGTTGACGAGTGCTCTCAGAGAGCAGGAGTGCAAGCCGAGTAGAAAAACGTTCGACTGTCTGTTGTGATTGCAGCTTCTCGACGTCGAACCATCCTTGTGTTTGTTGGCGTGCGTTTTTTGCTGCACAGAGGCGGGTGCGTATTTTGGCTGCAACAATATAGTGGTCCGAGTCGATGTTAGGACCTCGGAGCGCACGCACATCTAAAACACTGGAGACGTGTCTTCCGTCTATCACAACATGATCGATTTGGTTGGTGGTTTTTCGATCTGGAGACAGCCAGGTAGCTTGATGTATCTTCTTATGCTGGAATCTAGTGCTACAGATAACCATATTTCGGGCCCCGGCGAAGTCGATCAGCCTCAGCCCATTTGGGGATGTTTCCGCGTGGAGGCTGTATTTACCGACCGTAGTGCCAAAGATACCTTCTTTGCCCACCCTGGCATTGAAGTCGCCAAGCACGATTTTGACATCGTGGCGGGGGCATCTCTCATAAGTGCGCTCCAAGCACTCATAAAAGGCGTCTTTGGTCACATCGTCCTTCTCTTCCGTCGGGGCGTGGGCGCAAATCAGCGATATGTTGAAGAACCTCGCTTTGATGCGGATTGTGGCTAGACGTTCATTCTCCGGAGTGAATGATAGTACTCGGCGACGGAGTCTCTCTCCCACCACGAATCCAACACCAAACTTGCGCTCCTTTATATGGCCACTGTAGTAAATGTCACAAGGACCTACTCGTCTCTGTCCTTGTCCCGTCCATCGCATTTCTTGGACGGCGGTGATGTCAGCCTTTATCTTTACGAGGACATCTACCAGCTGGGCAGCGGCACCTTCCCAATTAAGGGACCGGACATTCCAGGTGCATGCCCTCAAATCATAGTCCTTATTTCGTTTGCCATGGTCGTCATCAAAAGGGGGGTCACTCATCCGAGGCTTGTTGTTGTCTTTCATTGGGGGTGTTTTTTTACGTGGCGGGTCCCAAACCCAGCGCACAACCCTATGCAGGGGTGTTTCGCCTTCTCACTTTAGCTCGCCTTCAAACGGATGTTCTTAGGCTACCCAGAGGATACTTGGTCAAAGACCGGAAGTCGTGAGCTGCTTGAGTCATATGTAAAAGAATCGTTTCTGGCCACTCCCAAGTGAATGGCGATCAGAGAACTTTCCTCACTTGCGTGAACTTCTACACATGACTCCATCCTCCAAATCATTAGTTTATCATAATAAAGTTAATAAAACTTCTTTAACGCACTGAAGTTAACATAAAGCCTTAACGGTATAACGGCAGTGCATTTAGAAGAATTCCATAATCTTATATTTAGGTATAAGCTCGATTTTCTTGTATATATACATTTAGCAATCGATATCGAAATGCTTCAAATTATTAGTCTAACATATTTAAGTTAATTAGCCTACTTTATCTTACTTAAGTTTACATAAAGCCAATGTATTGAGAAGAATTTCATAATCTTATATTAAGTATAAAGTCGATTTTCTTGTATATACATATTAAGCAATCGATATCGAAATACTTCAAATCATTAGTTCAACATATTTAAGTTAATTATACACATTTATCAATCGATATTGAATTGCTTCAAACCTTTAGTTTAACATAGTTAAGTTAGTAAACCTTCTTCATCTTACTGAAGTCTACATAAAGCTGTAACGGCATAACGGCAGTGCATTTACAAGAACTCCGTAATCTTATATTTAGGTATAAATTGGATTTGCTTGTATATACACATTAGCTAACTATATCGAAATGCTTCAAATCTTTAGTTTAATATATTTAAGTCAATTAACCTTCTTTATCTTACTGAAGTTTACATAAAGCCATAACGGCATAACGGCAGCATATTTGGATGAATGCCGTAATCTTATATTAGGAATAAAATCGATTTTCTTGTATTTACACATTTAGCAATCGATATCGAAATGCTTCAAATTATTAGTTTAACATATTTTAGTTAATAAACTTTTTTAACTTATTGAAGTCTACATAAAACTTTAACGGTATAACGGCAGTGCGTTTAGAAGAATTCTGTAATCTTATATTAGGAATAAAATCGATTTGCTTGTATTTACACCTTTAGAAATCGATATCGAAATGCTTCAGATTATGAATTAAACATATTTTAGTTAATAAACTTTTTTAACTTATTGAAGTCTACATAAAACTTTAACGGTATAACGGCAGTGCGTTTAGAAGAATTCTGTAATCTTATATTAGGAATAAAATCGATTTGCTTGTATTTACACCTTTAGAAATCGATATCGAAATGCTTCAGATTATTAATTTAACATATTTTAGTTAATAAACTTTTTTAACTTATTGAAGTCTACATAAAACTTTAAAGGTATAACGGCAGTGCTTTAAGAAGAACTCCGTAGTCTGATATTTAGGTATAAAGTCGATTTTCTTGTACATAAACATACAGCAATCGATATCGAAATGCTTCAAATAACTGGTTTAACATATTTAGATTAAGTAACCTTCTTTATCTTGCTGAAGTTTACATAAAGCCATAACGGCGTAACGGCAGCATATTTGGATGAATGCCGTAATCTTATATTAGGAATAAAATCGATTTTCTTGTATTTACACATTTAGCAATCGATATCGAAATGCTTCAAATTATTAGTTTAACATATTTTAGTTAATAAACTTTTTTTAACTTACTGAAGTCTACATAAAACCTTAACGGTATAACGACAGTGCATTTAGAAGAATTCCATAATCTTAGATTTAGGTATAAAGTCGCTTTTCTTGTATATACACATTTAGCAATCGATTTTGAAATGCTTCAAATCATTAGCTTAACATATTCAAGTTAATAAACTTTGTTTAACTTACTGAAGTCTACATAAAGCCTTAACGGTATAACGGCAGTGCATTTAGAAGAATTCCATAATCTTATATTTAGGTATAAAGTCGATTTTCTTGTATATACACATTTACCAACCTATATCGAAATGCTTCAAATCATTAGCTTAACATATTTAAGTTAATTAACCTTCTTTATCTTACTGAAGTCTACATAAAGCCTAAACGGTATAACGACAGTGCATTTAGAAGAATCCCATAATCTTATATTTAGGTATATAGTCGATTTTCTTGTATATACAAACTAAGCAATCGATTTTGAAATGCTTCAAATAATTAGTTTAACATATTAAAGTTAATAAAACTTCTTTAACGCACTGAAGTTAACATATAGCCCTAACGGTATAACGGCAGTGTATTTGGAAGATTTCCATAACCTTATATTTAGGTATAAACTCGAATTTCTTGCATATATACTTATAGCAATCGATATCGAAATGTTTCAAATCTTTAGTTTAACATATTTAAGTTAATAAACCTTCTTTATCTTACTGAAGTTTACATAAAGCCATAACGACATAACGGCAGTGCATTTGGAAGATTTTTCTTGTATATACACATTTAGCAATCTGTATTGAAATGCTTCAAATCATTAGCTTAACATATTTAAGTTAATCAATCTTCTTTATCTTACTGACGTCTACATAAATCCTTAACGGTACAACGACAGCGCATTTAGACGAATTTCCTATTCTTATATTTAGGTATAAGCTCGATTTTCTTGTATATACACATTTAGCATTCGATATTGAAATGCTTCAAATCATTAGTTTAACACATTTAAGTTAATAAACTTTCTTTATCTTACTGAAGTCTACCTAAAGCCGTAACGGCATAACGGCAGTGCATTTAGAAGAATGCCGTTATCTTATATTTAGGTATAAAGTCGATTTTCTTGTATATACACATTTAGCAATCGATATCGAATTGCTTCAAATCATTAGTTTAACATATTCAAGTTAATAAACTTTGGTTAACTTACTGAAGTCTACATAAAGCCTTAACGGTATAACGGCAGTAAATTTAGAAGAATTCCGTAATCTTATATTTAGGTATAAAGTCGGTTTTCCTATATCTACACATTAAGTAATCGATATCGAAATGCTTCAAATCATTAGTGTAAAATATTTAAGTTAATAAAATTTTTTTTTAACTTACTGAAGTCTACATATAGCCTTAACGGTATAACGGCAGTGCATTTAGAAGAATTCCGTTTTCTTACATTTAGGTATAAAGTCCATTTTCTTGTATATACACATTTAGCAATCGATATCGAAATGCTTCAAATCATTAGTTTAACATATTCAAGTTAATAAACTTTGTTTAACTTACTGAAGTCTACATAAAGCCTTAACGGTATAACGGCAGTGCATTTAGAAGAATTCCGTAATCTTATATTTAGGTATAAAGTCGATTTTCTTGTATATACACATTTAGCAATCGATATTTTCAAAAATGTGAATTTTCTCAAAAACCTACGCCTTTCATGAACACTATGAATACGTTACCGGTAGAAGTAGAGAATGATTGAAGACTTTCTTCAAAGCCCTTTAAATTATCTAACCAATGCTTTTTAATTAACTAACCTCTTTCAAACAGTTAAGCCGATAGAGCGTTTGCAAAGTTGAAACAAAAATGTGATTTTTCTCAAAAACCTAGGTTTTTCGTGAACACTATTGCCACGTTCCTGGTAGGAGTAGAAGAAAGATTGAAGGCTTTTCTGAAAGCACTTCAAATTATCTAACCAATGCTTTTTATTTAACTAACCTCTTTCAAACAGTTAAGCCGATAGAGCGTTTGCAAAGTTGAAACAAAAATGTGATTTTTCTCAAAAAAATACGTTTTTCGTGAACACTATTGCCACGTTCCTGGTAGGAGTAGAAGAAAGATTGGAGACTTTCCTGAAAGCTCTTTAAATTATCTAACCAACGCTTTATGTTTGACATACCTCGTTCTAACAGTTGAGCCGCTAGAGCGTTTGCAAACTTTAAACAAAAATGTGATTTTTCTCAAAAACCTACGTTTTTCGTGAACACTATTGCCAAGTTCCTGGTTGGAGTAGAAGAAAGATTGAAGCTTTTCCTGAAAGAATGTGATTTTTCTGAAAAACCTAAATTTTTTGTGAAAACTATTGTCAAGCCCATGGTAGAAGTAGAAGAAAGATTGAAGACTTTCCTCAAAGCTCTTTAAATTATCTAACCAATACTTTTTATTTGACTCACCTCGTTTAAATAGTTAACGGCAGAGCGTTTGCAAAGTTGAAACGAAAATGTGATTATTCTCAAAAACCTACATTTTTTGTGAACATTATTGCCACGTTCCTGGTAGTAGTAGAAGAAAGACTGAAACCTTTCCTGACAGCTCTTTAAATTATCTAACCAATGCTTTTTATTTGACTCACCTCGCTCAAACAGTTAAGCCGCCAGATCGTTTGCAAAGTTGAAACATAATATATGATTTTTCTCAAAAACCTACATTTTTTGCGAACACTATTGCCACCCCCTGGTAGGAGTAGAAGAAAGATTGAAGGCTTTCCAGAAAGCACTTCAAATTATCTAACCAAGGCGTTTTATTTAACTCACCTCTTTCAATCAGTTAAGCCGCTAGATCCTTTGCAAAGTTGAAACAAAAATGTGATTTTTATCAAAAACCTACGTTCTTCCTGAACACTATTGCCAACCTCTATAACCTCTTTCAAACAGTTAAGCCGATAGAGCGTTTGCAAAGTTGAAACAAAAATGTGATTTTTCTCAAATCAAATAAAATTTTTCGTGAACACTATTGCCACGTTCCTGGTAGGAGTAGAAGAAAGATTGGAGATTTTCCTGAAAGCTCTTTAAATTATCTAACCAATGCTTTATGTTTGACATACCTCTTTCCAACAGTTGAGCCGCTAGAGCGTTTGCAAACTTTAAACAAAAATGTGATTTTTCTCAAAAACCTACGTTTTTCGTGAACACTATTGCCAAGTTCCTGGTAGGAGTAGAAGAAAGATTGAAGCTTTTCCTGAAAGAATGTTATTTTTTCTGAAAAACCTAAATTTTTTGTGAAAACTATTGTCAAGCCCGTGGTAGAAGTAGAAGAAAGATTGAAGACTTTCCTCAAAGCTCTTTAAATTATCTAACCAATACTTTTTATTTGACTCACCTCGTTTAAATAGTTAACGGCAGAGCGTTTGCAAAGTTGAAACGAAAATGTGATTATTCTCAAAAACCTACATTTTTTGTGAACATTATTGCCACGTTCCTGGTAGTAGTAGAAGAAAGACTGAAACCTTTCCTGACAGCTCTTTAAATTATCTAACCAATGCTTTTTATTTGACTCACCTCGCTCAAACAGTTAAGCCGCCAGATCGTTTGCAAAGTTGAAATAAAAATGTGATTTTTCTGAAAAACCTACATTTTTTGCGAACACTTTTGCCACGTTCCTGGTAAGAGCAGAAGAAAGATTGAAGACTTTCCTGAAAGCACTTCAAATTATCTAACCAATGCTTTTTATGTAACTCACCTCGTTCAAACAGTTAAGCCGCTAAAGCGTTTGCAAAGTTGATGTTGAAGTTGTAATTTTAATATTATTAATATGGCAGCCTTCTAAATGACATTATCTGTATCATAGATTCCTAGCTGTAACCGTAAATTACTTATTGCATTGTACATTCAATTCAGCACAGTCCTTATTAAACTTCCAAACTATCAATACAGCGTTTTAAATATTATCAGTGGTTCTCTGCAACAATGGTTATGGGCCCAGGTCAGAACGCCTAGGGCACCATTTGTTGTAAGGGCAAATATTAACTCACGTGAATTTTTCAATTTCGTGCGTTCGCGGTTTTTAAATAAGTTTTTAAAATGAGTTTTTCTCCGCAAATAGAAAAACTTGTAGAAGATAATTATGACGTCTGCTCGGTATCTGTGCGCAGTGTGCTTATTACCACAGATTTGTGGTACGTTATTAGTGATAAAAGACCAGAGGAGGCAACGCCTCAAGATGTGCAAAAATGGAACACAGCAGACCAAAAAGCGTTGGCATGCTTGTTCCTTAATGTGAAACCGAGGCAATTATTGCATATAAAATCATGCAAAACGGCATCAGAAGGATGGCAAAAATTGAAGCAAATTCATATGCCAGTTGGTCCAATAAGAAAAGTGCAGTTATATCAAAATTTGTTGCGTTTGAATATGCTGCAAAATGATAGCGTGATTCAATATATACAGTTGTTTGTCGAAGCGGTCGACAAACCAGCGGAATTAAAAATACAAATAGCGGATGATTTGAAAGTCATAATGTTGTTGTCAAGTCTTCCTAGCTCGTGGGAAACTTTTGTTTTAGCAATTGAGACTCGCGACGAATTGCCAACTTTTGACACAGTCAAATCTAAAATTCTTGAAGAAGGTACGCGTAGGCAAGAACGAAATGAAAGACATGCAAGCAGTGTATACATGCGCAAACAAAAGCACATATGCAGCGCAAAAGCAACTAAGCAGCGTTAGAACACACGATATGCAAAGCGACGCAACGAAAGAAGTGAAGAAGCAAAAGAAGTTCAAATTTAAGGGGAAATGCTTCAATTGTCAACGATCGGGTCATCGGGCAAGTGAATGCCGAAGTTAAAACAAAGTAAGCAACGAACAGAATGCATATAAAGAAACATCAAACTGCTTAATGTTTGGAAGCATTGATGAAAAGCAGAAGAAAAACATTTGGTGCATCGACAGTGGCGCTACTTCTCATATGTGTTGTAATAAAAGTTTGTTTATTTCATTTACTAAGAAAGAAGCAAAAAAAATGTTAGCGGCTGATCAATATGTTGAATCATACGGTATAGGTACTGTATTACTGCAAGGTGAAAATCGCAAAATAGAATTACAAAACGTTTTATATGTACCAGCGCTACGCATGAATTTTTTGTCAGTGAGTAAAGCAGCGCAGTTTGGAAATTACACTATGTTCGAAAAAGAAATAAAGAAAAACAATTAGTATTAAAAGCAAAACGAAAAAATAACTTATATTTATATATTGAAAAAAGAGTTGTTGGTGTTGTAAATATGTTAACTAACTCGCAAGTTACAATGTGGCACAACAGATACGGTCACTTGAATTTTATAAATTTACGCGAACTCAGTGAAAAAGAATTAGTTCATGGTATGAAATTAAAGGTTATACCAAAACAAGGGAATTGCAATACGTGCAATAAAGCGAAAATTTGTGCATTACCATTTGTACAAAAGACTGAGCGTTCAACGAAGAAAGTACTTGAACTTGTGCATACAGATGTGTGTGGGCCTATGAATGCTAAATCGCTAGGTGGTAATCGATTTTTTGTTACATTTATAGACGATTTTTCTAGAAAGACATTTGTATACTTTATGAAAACCAAAAGTGAAGTTTTTGAAAAATTTAGAAATTTTAAAAGCTTTGTTGAATGCCTAATGGACTGTAAGATAAAAGCCATACGAAGTGGGGAGCGAGCCAACCGAACCATAGTCGAAATGGCCAAAAGTTTATTAATTCACGCAAATCTTGGTCAATTTTTGTGGGCTGAAGCGGTACAAACCGCAGTGTATTTACAAAATAGATGCGCAACGAAGATATTGAATTCTCGTACTCCATTTGAGGTGTGGAAGCAGCGTAAAGCATCAGTAAAGCATCTACGTATTTTCGGGTCACGTGCATTTGCACTAGACAAAACAAACAAAGGCAAAGGAGTATATTTTTGTTGGTTACTCCAATACAGCAAAAGCATATCGTTTATATGATCAACAGCGGCGTATTATAGTAGAAAGGCGCAACGTTAAATTCATCGAAGGCGAGTTTAATACGAGCATCACTTCAGAAATTAGTTCATCACAACGCAAAGGTGACTTCGCAACAAACATCATTCGCCTTAAGTCTCCAGAAAATGAGCAGTCAGCAACTGAAAATGTAGGCGAGCGTGAAATGAAAAACGACTTCGACGATGAGGAGGACGAGTTTGCCACAGCAAGTGATTCTGAAGCAGAGCAGAGTGCACCAAGTTCAGAACAAGATGAGTTACCAAAACGTGAGCGTGGTAGACCAAAACATATTCGAACAGGTCAACCAGGTAGCCCAAATAAGCAGTTTCAACTTTTAAATGTAAACTCTACAAGATGATGAAACGCCTCAAAGTCCAACGGAAGCATTGAGTGGTCAACATGCAGTTGAATGGCGAAAATCCATGCAGTTGGAATATGATGCTCTTATAACCAATAATACATGGTTGTTAGTTGATTTACCGAAGGGACAAAAAGCCTTTGGTTCTAAATGGGTTTATCGAATCAAGAGAGACGCCAGCAGAAATATCGATAAGTTTAAATCAAGATTAGTTGCAAAAGGTTGTGGGCAACAATTAGGTGTCAACTACTGGGAGACGTTCTCTCCAGTTATACGTTACGAGACGATACGCATGCTTTTTGCGATAGCTGCAGAAAAACAGCTGTACATGCATCATATTGACATATCGAACGCGTATTTGAACAGCAAACTTGAAGAAAATATCTTCATGAAACAACCAGAGGGCTTTATCAGCAAGAAGTACCCAGAAAAGGTGTTAAAGCTACAGAAAGCAATTTATGGATTGAAACAATCCGGCCGTGTTTGGAATAGCACTTTAGACGCAGTTTTAACCAGCATCGGGTTCAAAAGATGTAGACATGAGTTATGTTTGTACGTGAACAACAACAATCAGCAGTATAGTTACATAGCAGTCTACGTTGATGATTTGATCATCATATGTCCCAGCGAAAATGAAATAGCAGGAATTAAGAAGAAGATAGCAGCAAAGTTCCAGATGCACGATTACGGTACTGTAAGTTATTTCCTTGGGTTGGAAATACAACGAAAAGGTGAAAAAGACATATAGAAGACATAGAAGAAGTACATCAGAGTAGTTCTCAATTCATTTGGTATGCAAAATTGCAGGGCAGTAGCAACACCACTTGATCCTGGGTTCCAAGTTGGATGCACAGACAAAAATTACGTGAAGGTAAATGCTACTGAATATCAATCACTAATCGGTTCTCTCATGTATTTAGCGGTCTTGAGTCGGCCAGATATTTTGCATGCAGTAAGCAAACTTTCCAGGCACAATACAGATCCGCACATTGAACAGGAGACAGCAGCTAAGCATATACTACGTTATTTAACGGGCACCATCGACATGTCCATTGAATATTGCAAGCAGAAATAATGAGATGTCCAACTCCTCTCTCACTTCCAGTGAGACAATTGCTAAACGTCAAAACCACCTAAACTTTGACAGTTGACTGGATTGAGGAGGTTTTGACGTTTAGCAATTGGAAAAGAGGGACGGCCAGATTGAAATCCCGCCAAATTATTATTCGAATGGCGACATTTTTCATTTTTTGTCTCCACTTGTAACGGCCATTAGTTCGAAGAATAGCGAAGGCGAAACAGTACATAAATTGAAAGATGTATAGTAAGTATATTTAACTTTTCCGATGAAACACCTAAACATAATTTTGTTTGTGAGCGGCATTTTTCGGCAAAAATGCGCCTTGAAAAGCGATTGCGTTCGGGGGCCGTTCCCGATATAAATTTAAAGTTGAGCCTACATTTGACGTCCCAAATTTTGAATTAAAAAATACTATTTTATTGGGTCTGGAAGATTTTGCTCCCCAAGTTGAAAATGAGACTGAAGATGGAATTTTAGAGCCTCTTCCATTTTTTGAGGAGGATGTATCTTTTAATTTTGATAAGGCCGCGCAAACAGGTAGGGGTCTGACCACAGGTACAGAAAGGAAGAAGAAATTGAGGGAAGAGAATAGGGCTTTGAAAGTAAAGTTAGATGAAAAAGAGCAGAAAAATAGAAGTTTAAAGGCCCAGTTAGTTGAAATGGCCGCAGAATTAGAAAGATGTAGGAAACAGCTAAGGAATAGCTCATTGAGGGAACAGTCGGACCCTCTTTCTTTAATTTGTAGCAAATTTCCTCCTCAGTTAGGTGCTTGCATTAGGAGTAGTTTTATAAATAGTAATCGGCCATTTGACAATTTTTTGAAAACGATAGCTTTGGGTGTATTTTTTCTATCGCCAGTTGCTTATCGGCACTTAAAGCACCAATTAGATTTTCCATCCGAAAGTACTTTGGAAAACTTTGTTACAGACTGGCCCCGTTTCCCAGGTTGCACCCAAAGTAGCATAAAATCGTTAGAGATTAGGAGTAAGGGATTCACTTTCGAACAAAAGTTCGTGTCGATTTCATGTGATGAAATGTCACTGAAATGTCATTTGCAGTATGATAGGAAATTCGATGGTGATAGGTATTGAGGATTATGGCGATGAAAATCGCACTTCCAGATTAGCAACTACAGCAATGACTATAATGGTGCAAGGTATAGGTGGAGAGCCTTGGTCCCACCCATTGGCTTATTTTTTCGTAAAAGGTTCCTGCAAAGGGGATGTCATCAAAAAGTATATTCTTGAAGCCATTACCCAACTGCAAAATATAGGACTAATTCCTTGCCATTTTGTTTGCGACCAGGGCACCAATTTTCAGAATTTCGCTAATTTTTTAGGTGTTTCAGCGTCACGGCCTTCTTTTAACCCGAAATAACCCACGCGTACCATATGGTAACGCAAAATGTCATGTTACATTTTCATAAATAACTTGAAAGTTACACTACAAAACTACAAACTACAAACCGTTTTCTTATGCGAAAAATTTGCAGCTTTCCAGAATTGTGAAATTTGAATTATTGGGAGTTCAATTCGAGTAATTGTCGTATCTGAAAATAAGTTGACGAAAGCAAAGGTGAAAAAATCTCGTTTTTCGATATGGCATGTCGGTAAGTGCTTTTATATAATGCTTATATTTCGACAGACTTTAGAATTAATAACAACAATCGATAGCTAGATAAATAAACCATAAAATGTGAATTCAGTTTCTTCAAAAAATAGTTGGTTTTTACTATTTTTTTACATTTTACCTTAGGCGTTACCATATAGTAACCGTGGGTCGCTTAGGGGACAGGTTTTTTATTCGTGTTTCAATTAATTTTTTTGTGATTTTCTTTGCCTTTTGGATCGCGTACGAAGTATTTTTATGCTTTTATTAAACAAATGTCTGAATATGTTCTTGTTTTTTATATCTTTTATTTTGCTTAGAGGTTTATCGTTGCAACAAATGCTTGATTTTATTGAAGAGCTTGACGAAGCAGGTGATCAAGATGATGTACCAGCTACTATTTATATTGAACCTCCTGTGGATGGCAATATATCTGGTGAAGATGATGCGGAAGACAAATCTGGGGGAATACTAGATAATGTTTGTCCTGCTCAGCTTAAAAGCGGATGTGAAGTTGTAATGGCTAGTGGACGACGTTTGCAAAATTTTGATGAAGATGAAATTGGAGGCATGTTTGAAAACAATATTGCTTCATATTTACATAATAATAATTATCTTGGATTCTTTAGCTCCAAATATCGAAGATTTTCCCGTCGTTTTTGTGGAAAAAGAATATAAAAGTATGGATTTTAATGGTCAACCTTCAGCATCCAGTTGTACATCACCAGTCAGAAAGCATTTACGTAGAGTGACACCAAAATCTTCAAATGTTTCACTGCCACAAAGTAATAAAGAAACAACATTTCAATGGATAAAAGATGATGCGTCATCTCTTATTCCCATTTTCCCAGATGCAAATTACGAGGATTGTCGTTATTTACTACCGCATCAGCAATTTGAAAAGTTTTTCGATGATGAATTATTGGGACACATTTGCGAACAAAGTGTAATGTATGCGATCGGACAGAATAGACCTAACCCAAGCATAACAGTCGGCGAACTTCGAGCATTTATTGGCATATTGGTCATTACGGGATACAATTACCACGCCAATTTCAGAAATTTATGGAGTCAAGATGAAGACATTCGCAACAGCTTAGTGAGTAACACAATGCGTTGAAATAGATTTCAGGAAATTTTGCAAAATCTTCACTTCGAAGATAACTCTAATGCTTCTTCAAAAAACGGCGACGCCAATCCCGATAAAATGTGGAAATTGCGACCATTGACTGATCATTTAAAAGTAAAAATGATTGATCATTTCCATGCCGAACAAAATTTATACTTTGACGAAAGTATGATTTCCTACTTTGGCAGACACGGATGTAAGCAGTTTATTAAGGGCAAACCATTACGTTTTGGGCATAAAGTTTGGTCCCTTTGCACTCCATCGGGCTATATGGTGAACTTCGAAATTTACCAAGGAAAGAATCCTCGTGCAAACGAAGATTATGAAGCGAAGTTTGGAAAATGTGCTGCTCCTTTGGTCAGTATGGTTGACGATTTTCCTGATTTATTGAAAGTGTTGCCGTTTTCATTTTATTTCGACAACCTTTTCACTAGTTATCCTTTGTTAGCTTTTCTGAAAAGATGTGGATATAATGCCACGGGAACAATCCGTGAAAACCGCATTCCTGCAAGCTGTCCTCTGATGCACAAGAAAAATTTTAAATCAATGGATAGAGGTTACTCGGAATCAATTGTAATGAAAAGTACTGGTATTCGTTTGGTGAAATGGAAAGATAATAATATTGTCTGCTTATTGTCTACCACTTTTGGTGAAAATCCTAAGTCAATGGCACAACGTTATTCAAAGCAGAGTAAATACCGAATAAACGTACCTCGTTCTTGTGCGATCACTGAATATAACAAATATATGTGTGGAGTAGATCGTTTCGATCAAAACTTGGCCCAGTACCGCATGCCCAGCGACTAAGTCGCGTAGAACACACTCTCCGGTACGATCAAACTGGGCACTTTGTAGTGGCATCAAATCGTAGACGTTGTGCGGGTGAAAATTGTAGTGTTAACGGGCGAACAGCATGTGGAAAATGTAACGTTGGACTTTGCGTCAAGTGTTTTGCAGACTACCATACCAAACCATGACTGTATTGTCATAAAATTTATTTTTTCTTACTTAAAATTTCAATAAAAATGCATAAAACAAGATTTTTCGAAGACTTTATTTCAAAAGGGAAGAGCAAAAATCCTGTACCCTAGGCGACCCACGGTTACCATATGGCAACGCTGGTTTTTCGCATTTTCCGGAAAAGTTATATAGTGAATCGTAAAACGGACATCAATTTCGTGCTCAGGAGGTCAAAATACGTAAGTGTACTTAATTTCAGCAAAATCTGAAAGAAAAAAAGTTCTGGGCAGTACCGGGTTAATGTTAATGACAAGGAAGTGTATTTTTTTTACGATAGCCCCCATTTGATAAAAAGTAGTAGTAACTGTTTACAAAATTTAAAAAATACGGTTTTCTTTAAATATTGGGGTAAGTTGGTCGGATATTGTTCATTTTTATGAAACCGACTCTAAGTCGAGTTATCGGTGTGCGCATAAATTAACCGATGCTCATATTTATTCAAATACCTCCAAAAAAATGAAGGTTAAATTCGCGTCTCAAGTATTGTGTAATACAGTCGCTTCTGGTATGTTTTCCCTATATAGCTCGGGAGCCTTAAGCTCGAATAGTAGGAGCTTTATTAATACCGCGGAATTCGTTTCGTTTTTTAATAAATTATTTGATATTTTAAATAGTGTTTGTAAGTTCTCCCGAACAGTTAAAGTTTTTAAATGAGGCAGAATAAGTTTTAAAAACTATTCGGGTCGTAGACAATTTAGAAAGCAACACAACCAATAATTTTAGTTTTATAAAGGGGTGGGTGTTAAATATTAACAGTTTAAGACGATTGTGGCGATTTTTGTCACACTCAGGCTTTCCGTACTTGAAGACGAGACGACTATATCAGGACAGTTTAGAACATTTTTTTTGGCAGATTCGAAGCAGAGGAGGTACTAGAGTAACGTCCTATATGTTCTCTAGTTTGTTTAGGAAATCGTGGGGCTTACGTTACGTAAATGTCGTAACAAACGGAAACTGTGAGCTGCCTTTAAAATGTTCTACTTAATGTGTGTAATGATTCACTATTGAATGACCTTTCTTGGCATGATTTTCCAGGTTTACCACGGCCTGAACACTCTCTCGTTGGATCAATCGCATTAGATAGCAGTTTAGAAATTATTTTTTTGAAAGAAAATGCGTTTAGCTACTTTTGCGGCTATTTTTATTTAAAAATTTTCAAACTGCACACATTTAGGAGATAAAATTCCTTCGGACGAATTCATTTTCATGCATCAAAATCAAATAGACAAATGCAACTTAGTCAAGCCGCCTGAGGATTTTATTGCATTTGTAAAAATTTTGGAAACAAGATTTTTAGAAGAATTCGACAGTAATTATCATAAAATAGGATTAGGAGATATTCTTTTTAATAAAATGAAAGATGTTAGGCCCTTTTTGTGTTGTGGTAATTGTGACCCAAAAATAGTTTTAGCCCTTTTTATTAGAATTAGAATATATTTTTTAACAAAATTTTTAAATCCCTAACTTTAAAAATAAAAAAATTAATAATATATTTTGTGTGTTTCACACCTATAGGTTTCAATTTTTTTTATTTTTTAGTGGTTACAATAAGCGAACTTGTTCTTACGAAAGAAAATAAAAAAGTAAAAATTTTGTAAACAGTTAAGATAAAGAGGCACTAAAATAAGAAAGCAATTTTTTTTAAGGAAAATTAAAATTTGGGATGTAAATGTAGGCATTTTTATATACTTATGTAAATAATTTGTTATTATACTGTGATATTTTTATCGATTTTTTACATGAATTGTTAGTGTTTTGTTTATTTTTTCGTTAAATACTAATGAATTGTTTTCGTTTTGTTACTTTATGTAAATAAATATTTAATGGGTGATATAGGACTAAAGGGGATCCGAGCACCCAAAACTAACTTCGCTAACGCGCCGTTTTGCATACCTCCTGGGTGGTATGGAAAGTGCAATTGGGCATTTTAAATTAAATGCCCAAAAATTCTTATTTTTCTGATTGGGCAAACGATTCGTCTGACTGAAAGTCGTACACAGGGTACGCTTTTTACTTAGGAGTTAGTTCTTTTTCGTGGTCCTCAACGAAGCAGAACATCACGGCTTTAAGCAGCACTGAGGCTGAATATGTAGCCTTAGCAATGGCAGCAAAAGAGGCAATATACCTTAGCAGACTATTAAGTGAGATAGGCTGGTCAAGCTCAACACCAATAACGCTGTGTGGTGACAACATAAGCGCACAACATATCGCTCGCAATCCAATTCACCACAAGCGTACAAAACACATAGATATTAAGTATAATTTCATTCGTGAAAAAGTTGAAAATAATGAAATCAATTTGAAATATGTATCCACAGATAAGAATGTTGCCGATATCTTAACAAAGTCTTTGTCTAGGCAAAAGTACTATAATTTTGTAAAAAATGCTTGGATTAAATTAAAGTTTTGTTATAAAGTAAATATATAAGCTAGAGCGTTTGCAAAGTTGAAAAAAAATGTGATATCTCTCAAAAACCTATGTTTTTCGTGAACACTATTGCCACTTTCCAGGTCAGAGTAGAAGAAAGATTGAAGACTTTGATTTTTCTCAAAAATCTACGTTTATCGTGAATACTATTAACACGTTACCGGCAGGAGTAGAAGAATGATTGAAGACGTTCCTGAAAGCCTTTTAAATTATCTAACCAATGTTTTATGTTTGACTCACCTCGTTCAAACAGTTAAGCCGCTAGAGCGTTTGCAAAGTTGAAACAAAATGTGATATTTCTCAAAAACATACGTTTTTCGTGAACACTACGCTAGAGCCGCTAGAGCGTTTGTAAAGTTGAAACAAAATGTGATATTTCTCAAAAACCTACGTTTTTCGTGAACACTATTGCCACGTTCCTGGTAAGAGCAGAAGAAAGATTTTAGACTTTCCTGAAAGCTATTTAAATTATCTAACCAATGCTTTATCTTTGACTTACCTCGTTCCAGTAGTTTAGCCGCTAGAGCGTTTGCAAAGTTGAAACAAAATATATGATTTTTCTCAAAAACCTACGTTTTTCGTGAACACTATTGCCGCGTTCCTTGTAAGAGTAGAAGAACGATTAAAGACTTTCCTGAAAGCACTTCAAATTATCTAACCAATGCTTTTTATTTATCTCACCTCATTCAAACAGTTAAGCCGCTAGAGCGTTTGCTAAGTTGAAACAAAAATATGATATTTCTCAAAAACCTACGTTTTTCGTGAACACTATTAAGACGTTACGTTAGGAGCAGAAGAATGATTTAAGACTTTCCTGAAAGCCCTTTAAATTATCTAACCAATGCTAAGATGGAGTCATGTGTACAAGGACAAATACAAGTAGGTCCTTGTGACATTTACTACAGTGGCCATATATAGGAGCGCAAGTTTGGTGTGGGATTCGTGGTGGGAGAGAGACTCCGTCGCCGAGTACTATCATTCACTCTTGTGCATGAACGTCTAGCCACAATCCGCAAAGCTACCTGGCTGTCTCCGGATCGAAAAGCCACCAACCAGATCGATCATGTTGTGATATATGGAAGACACGTCTCCAGTGTTCTAGACGTGCGTACGTTCCGAGGTCCTAACAATGACTCGGACCACTATCTTGTTGCAGCCAAGATTCGCACCCGCCTCTGTGCAGCAAAAAACGCACACCAACAATCACAAGGAAGGTTCGACGTCGAGAAGCTGCAATCACAACAGACAGTCAAACGATTTTCTACCCGGCTTGCACTCCTGCTCTCGGAGAGCACTCGTCAACAACTCGGTATAAGGCAACTGTGGGACGGCATTTCAAACTCCTTACGTACAGCTGCAATCGAAACTATTGGTTTTCGAACAGAAAGAACAGCTGGTACGCCGAGGAATGCCGTGTCGCAGCGGAGAGAAAACAGGCTGCCTACCTCGCAACGTTACGATCGTCCACAACACGTGCGGGATGGGATGTATTCCGAAGGTTGAAGAGGGAAGCGAGACGCATTTTCAGACAGAAAAAAAAGAGGCCGAAATGCGTGAGTACGAAAAGCTTGATAAGCTGGCCGACAGGGGTCATGCTCGAAAATTCTACGAAAAAATGCGGCGGCTTTCAGAAGTTTCAAGACCGGAGCATACTCTTGTAGAACCCCCAAAGGTGATCTAGTTACCGATGCCCAGAGCATACTTAAATTATGCTGAATGGCAGTGAACGCACAACGCCAGGAGAAGGCGAACCCGATTCCCCAATCGATGACGATGGAGCAGACGTTTTATTGCCCGACCATGAAGAGGTTCGAATAGCAATTGCCCGCCTGAAAAACAACAAAGCGGCAGGGGCCGATGGATTGCCGGCCGAGCTATTCAAACACGGCGGCGAAGAGCTGATAAGGTGCATGCATCAGCTTCTTTGCAAAATATGGTCGGACGAAAGTATGCCCGATGATTGGAATTTAAGTGTACTATGCGCAATCCACAAAAAAGGAGACCCCGCAATCTGCGCCAACTACCGTGGGATTAGCCTCCTCAATATCACATATAAGGTTCTGTCGAGCGTATTATGTGAAAGATTAAAGCCCACCGTCAAAAAACTGATTGCATCTTATCAGTGTGGCTTTAGACCTGGTAAATCAACAACCGACCAGATATTCACGATGCGCCAAATCTTGGAAAAGACCCGTGAAAGGAGAATCGACACACACCACCTCTTCGTCGATTTCAAAGCTGCTTTCGACAGCACGAAAAGGAGCTGCCTTTATGCCGCGATGTCTGAATTTGGTATCCCCGCAAAACTAATACGGCTGTGTAAGCTGACGTTGAGCAACACGAAAAGCTCCGTCAGAATCGGGAAGGACCTCTCCGAGCCGTTCGATACCAAACGAAGTTTCAGACAAGGCGATTCTTTATCGTTCGACTTTTTCACTCTGCTTCTGGAGAAAAGAGTTCGAGCTGCAGAACTCAACAGAGAAGGTACCATCTTCTATAAGAGTGTACAACTGCTGGCGTATGCCGATGATATTGATATCATCGGCCTCAACACCCGCGCCGTTAGTTCTGCTTTCTCCAGACTGGACAAGGAAGCAAAAGAAATGGGTCTGGCAGTGAACGAGGGCAAGACGAAATATCTCCTGTCATCAAACAAACAGTCGTCGCACTCGCGACTTGGCTCCAACGTCACTGTTGACAGTCATAACGTATCACCATGAAGTAATCCCGCTGCACAAAGGGACAACCCGGATCAAACCAAGCGTTGATCACGCCTTGCAAAAATGGGACAAGTTCCCAGTTGGAATTCGGCTATGCGCATGGACCCCCATTGGTACGGGTTAGCCCAAACTAAATCTGCCTATTTGGGTACCGTTGAATGATCCACTTTGACCTGGAAATCACAACGCAGATTTACCGCAATTTGGAAGATTGAAAAGCCACCACACTCTTCGACGACAAAAGGCCAAACCAACTAATAGAGCGTTGCTGAGTTTGGTACCTGCAAGGGCAGACTGCGGGACAGGACTCTGAGACCGTAACAAACGAAGTTGACGCACAGTTCGAGTTTTCACCCTCTGAAGATTGGCGGCCAAAGGATTTTAGTCGCCTTTTAGAACATGCCAACCCGGGTATTCTTTTCCCAACTGACAGGGAAAATGGGATTTTGGCCTTTACGAGGCATATGACCCGGGATATTCTGCATCCCTCTCCCCGCAGGCACGTCACTGTTGACAGTCATAACTTTGAAGTTGTAGATAATTTGCTATCTTGCCACTTCCCACCAAGTAGCCTGGAAATAAAGTCCCCCCCTCTCTCGACGAACAAAAACCAAACTTTATAAGTCGCTCATAATTCTCGTCCTGCTATATGGTGCAGAGGCTGGCACGATGACCACAAACGATGAGGCGACGTTACGAGTTTTCGAGAGAAAGGTTCTGCGAAAGATTTATGGTCCTTTGCGCGTTGGCCACGGCGAATATCGCATTCGATGGAACGATGAGCTGTACAAGATATAGACGAAATTGACAAGTGCACCGAATTAAAAGACAGCGGCTACGCTGGCTAGGTCATGAAAGTATTCGACGCAGTACCCGCCGGGGGAAGCAGAGGAAGAGAAAGACATCCACTCCGTTGGAAGGACCAAGTTAAGAAGGACATGGCTTCGCTTGGAATATCCAATTGGCGCCACGTAGCGAAGAGAAGAGACGACTGGCGCGCTGTTGTTGACTCGGCTATAATCGCGTAAGCGGTGTCTACGCCAGTAAAGAAGAAGAAGGAGAAGAACCAATGCTTTATCTTTGACTTACCTCGTTCCAGTAGTTTAGCCGCTAGAGCGTTTGCAAAGTTGAAACAAAATATATGATTTTTCTCAAAAACCTACGTTTTTCGTGAACACTATTGCCACGTTCCTAGTAAGAGTAGAAGAAAGATTGAAGACTTTCGTTTTGACTCACCTCGTTCAAATATGTGATTATTATCAAAACCCTACATTTTTGTGAACACTGTTACCGCGTTCCTGGTAGGAGTAGAAGAAAGATTGAAAACTTTCCTGAAAGCTCTTTAAGTTATCTAAACAATGCTTTATGTTTGACTCACCTCGTTCAAATGTCATTTTTATCAAAACCCTACATTTTTGTGAACACAATTGCCACGCCCGCGGTAGGACTAGAAGAAAGATTGAACTCTTTCCTGAAAGCTCTTTAAATTATCTAAACAGTGCTTTTTGTTTGACTTACCTCGTTCAAATAGTTTGCCGTTAGAGCGTTTGCAAAGTTGAAACAAAAATTTGATTTTTATCAAAACCCAACATTTCTTGTGAACACTATTACCATGTTCCTGGTAGGAGTAGAAGAAAGATTGAAGACTTTCCTGAAAACTCTTCGAACTATCTAACCAATACTGTTTGTTTGATTCACCTGGTTCAAATAATTTAGCCGCTAGAGCGTTTGCAAATTTGAAACAAAAATGTGATTTTTCTCAAAACCACATTTTTTTTGTGAACACTATTGCCTTGCCCCAGCTACATCCCATGCTAACCCAAGAACAACAGCAAACACAGATGATGTGAAGAAAACCAGAAGATATGTAAAATTAAGATATGAGAAGAAATACTGGTCCTAAATAAATATTAAATGCAAAGCAGCCACATGATAGTAATAAAGGATAATCAGCACTGTGGAATTTTCCCACAGATAAGAATTTTTGTAAATTAGAAGATAAGTATTTTTGTAAAACTATAAAAGCAAGAAAATCTATGAAATAAAGAGACACATTTATTCTGACACTCTAAAGAGCCGGCGGTCGTCTAAAATTGTTTCGTAATTGGCGCAGTCGGTAAACGCCTGACACAATCTTAAGATTGGTCAAACGGGTCGCTCGGATTTTTCGAAAAAAAATCCATACATACAAAAAAAAAAAGAAAAAAATAACAAAATCAATTTTAAAAATAAAAATAAGGCGTTTCCGAGGCCTTAGAACAGTTTTTAGATAATAAACAAAAAAAAAGAAAACTATTAGCAGCTCCAAGCTCCTGAAGGAAGCTTCGAGATTAAGGCCATTCAGCGGAAGTGATGGTTACGACCTATCCTCATTTATAAGAAAAGTGGATGCCATACTCCGCTTCTTTAACGATAACCCATCGTTTAAGGAATTTGTTATTCAACGCTACGTACTAACGAAAATAAATGGAGGCGCCTTGAAGGTAGTCCGACCTTTAGGAAGCACACCGATGTGGGACTACGAAAAGGAGAAACTCATCCGGAACTTCGGGGTAAAGGAGAGCTACAGGAGTCTGTACCACCAGGCAATCAACGTTAAGCACTACAATGTAAGTGAATATTTTGTAAAATTAAGTGATATTTTAGATAAAACTAATATTAAGTACGAATTTTATAGTGAGAAACCCATAGCCTTTCACCGGAAGCCAACGAGGCATTTTTTCTAAAAAGCTTTTTAAACGGAATTAGTCCTCATTTGTCCTCCATAATTTTGAGTAGGGATATTAAAAAACTAAGGGAAGCTTTTTATTGCTTAGAGGATACTGGATTAATCCAGCAAAATAAAAATAAATATAGTAACTATGGGCAGCGTTATTACCCCTCACAAGTTAATTACTATTCAAACAATAGGGTACATGCTATTAATCCTCAGCCTTCTTTTCCAAGACAACAACGTTTTTGGGGAAATAATAGTGGAATGAATAATAATAATAGCCCACAACAAGCATCACGAAATAGCTATTCACAACAGAGTAGGAATAGCGATAGAAGTCAAAGGCCTGTGCCCATGGAATTAGACCATATGGATTACAATCAGGGCGAAAATTTTTGGTCACCAGCCCGGGGGAGGAGCTACCAATAGTAGAACTAACTATAGGTAGAAATATATAATAATAACTTCAGTTTTAAATAGTAAAGTAGTTTAGGATTTAGGAAAAATAAATTAGAAAATCCCATTAAATTAAAAACAATGAGTGGTGAATTTTTCATTACTGAAGAAGTGAAAACTCCCTTGTCTACGGAATTCAATAGTGAAATCTTCATGCATTGGCATTTAACACCATTTTTTAATAGAAAATTCGAATGCTTAATAGGGCAGAATATTTTGAGACCATTAAATGCAATAATTAATTTTGAAAAAAATTACATTTATATTAATGGCAATAAAATTCAATTTTTATATCAATGCCCGTTTGTTAAGGAAGAAATTCATTCAATTGAACCCATTGAGAAAGACTTTTCAATCCTAGAAAGGCCCGATATGAATACTGCAGAAAGAAAAATGTTAAAGGAAATATTCTTCTTCTTCTTCTTTACTGGCGTAGACACCGCTTACGCGATTATAGCCGAGTCAACAACAGCGCGCCAGTCGTTTCTTCTCTTCGCTACGTGGCGCCAATTGGATATTCCAAGCGAGGCCAGGTCCTTCTCTACTTGGTCCTTCCAACGGAGTGGAGGTCTTCCTCTTCCTCTGCTTCCCGCGGCGGGTACTGCGTCGAATACTTTCAGAGCTGGAGTGTTTTCATCCATCCGGACAACATGACCTAGCCAGCGTAGCCGCTGTCTTTTAATTCGCTGAACTATGTCAATGTCGTCGTATATCTCGTACAGCTCATCGTTCCATCGAATGCGATATTCGCCGTGGCCAACGCGCAAAGGACCATAAATCTTTCGCAGAACCTTTCTCTGGGAAAACTCGCAACGTCAACTCATCGGTTGTTGTCATCGTCCAAGCCTCTGCACCATATAGGAGGACGGGAATTATGAGAGACTTATAGAGTTTGGTTTTTGTTTGTCGAGAGAGGACTTTGCTTCTCAATTGCCTACTTAGTCCGAAGTAGCACCTGTTGGCAAGAGTTATCCTGCGTTGGATTTCTAGGCTGACATTGTTGGTGGTGTTTACGCTGGTTCCAAGATAGACGAAATTATCTACAACTTCAAAGTTATGACTGTCAACAGTGACGTGAGTGCCAAGTCGCGAGTGCGACGACTGTTTGTTTGATGACAGGAGATATTTCGTCTTGCCCTCGTTCACTGCCAGACCCATTTCTTTTGCTTCCTTGTCCAGTCTGGAGAAAGCAGAACTAACGGCGCGGGTGTTGAGGCCGATGATATCAATATCATCGGCATACGCCAGCAGTTGTACACTCTTATAAAAGATAGTACCCTCTCTGTTAAGTTCTGCAGCTCGAACTATTTTCTCCAGAAGCAGGTTGAAAAAGTCGCACGATAGGGAATCGCCTTGTCTGAAACCTCGTTTGGTATCGAACGGCTCGGAGAGGTCCTTCCCGATTCTGACGGAGCTTTTTGTGTTGCTCAACGTCAGTTTACACAGCCGTATTAGTTTTGCGGGGATACCAAATTCAGACATCGCGGCATAAAGGCAGCTCCTTTTCGTGCTGTCGAAAGCAGCTTTGAAATCGACGAAGAGGTGGTGTGTGTCGATTCTCCTTTCACGGGTCTTTTCCAAGATTTGCCGCATCGTGAATATCTGGTCGGTTGTTGATTTACCAGGTCTAAAGCCACACTGATAAGGTCCAATCAGTTTGTTGACGGTGGGCTTTAATCTTTCACACAATACGCTCGACAGAACCTTATATGCGATATTGAGGAGGCTAATCCCACGGTAGTTGGCGCAGATTGTGGGGTCTCCTTTTTTGTGGATTGGGCATAGCACACTTAAATTCCAATCGTTGGGCATACTTTCGTCCGACCATATTTTGCAAAGAAGCTGATGCATGCACCTTATCAGCTCTTCGCCGCCGTGTTTGAATAGCTCGGCCGGCAATCCATCGGCCCCTGCCGCTTTGTTGTTTTTCAGGCGGGCAATTGCTATTCGAACTTCTTCATGGTCGGGCAATGGAACGTCTGCTCCATCGTCATCGATTGGGGTATCGGGTTCGCTTTCTCCTGGTGTTGTGCGTTCACTGCCATTCAGCAGGCTGGAGAAGTGTTCCCTCCATAATTTAAGTATGCTCTGGGCATCGGTAACTAGATCACCTTTGGGGGTTCTACAAGAGTATGCTCCGGTCTTGAAACCTTCTGTAAGCCGCCGCATCTTTTCGTAGAATTTTCGAGCATTACCCCTGTCGGCCAGCTTATCAAGCTCTTCGTACTCACGCATTTCGGCCTCTTTCTTTTTCTGTCTACAAATGCGTCTCGCTTCCCTCTTCAACTCTCGGTATCTATCCCATCCCGCACGTGTTGTGGTCGATCGTAACGTTGCGAGGTAGGCAGCCTGTTTTCTCTCCGCTGCGACACGGCACTCCTCGTCGTACCAGCTGTTCTTCTGCACTTTCCGAAAACCAATGGTTTCGGTTGCAGCTGTACGTAAGGAGTTTGAAATGCCGTCCCACAGTTCCCTTATACCGAGTTGTTGACGAGTGCTCTCAGAGAGCAGGAGTGCAAGCCGAGTAGAAAAACGTTCGGCTGTCTGTTGTGATTGCAGCTTCTCGACGTCGAACCATCCTTGTGTTTGTTGGCGTGCGTTTTTTGCTGCACAGAGGCGGGTGCGAATTTTGGCTGCAACAATATAGTGGTCCGAGTCGATGTTAGGACCTCGGAGCGCACGCACATCTAAAACACTGGAGACGTGTCTTCCGTCTATCACAACATGATCGATCTGGTTGGTGGTTTTTCGATCTGGAGACAGCCAGGTAGCTTGATGTATCTTCTTATGCTGGAATCTAGTGCTACAGATAACCATATTTCGGGCCCCGGCGAAGTCGATCAGCCTCAGCCCATTTGGGGATGTTTCCGCGTGGAGGCTGAATTTACCGACCGTAGTGCCAAAGATACCTTCTTTGCCCACCCTGGCATTGAAGTCGCCAAGCACGATTTTGACATCGTGGCGGGGGCATCTCTCATAAGTGCGCTCCAAGCACTCATAAAAGGCATCTTTGGTCACATCGTCCTTCTCTTCCGTCGGGGCGTGGGCGCAAATCAGCGATATGTTGAAGAACCTCGCTTTGATGCGGATTGTGGCTAGACGTTCATTCTCCGGAGTGAATGTTAGTACTCGGCGACGGAGTCTCTCTCCCACCACGAATCCAACACCAAACTTGCGCTCCTTTATATGGCCACTGTAGTAAATGTCACAAGGACCTACTCGTCTCTGTCCTTGTCCCGTCCATCGCATTTCTTGGACGGCGGTGATGTCAGCCTTTATCTTTACGAGGACATCTACCAGCTGGGCAGCGGCACCTTCCCAATTAAGGGACCGGACATTCCAGGTGCATGCCCTCAAATCATAGTCCTTATTTCGTTTGCCATGGTCGTCATCAAAAGGGGGGTCACTCATCCGAGGCTTGTTGTTGTCTTTCATTGGGGGTGTTTTTTTACGTGGCGGGTCCCAAACCCAGCGCACAACCCTATGCAGGGGTGTTTCGCCTTCTCACTTTAGCTCGCCTTCAAACGGATGTTCTTAGGCTACCCAGAGGATACTTGGTCAAAGACCGGAAGTCGTGAGCTGCTTGAGTCATATGTAAAAGAATCGTTTCTGGCCACTCCCAAGTGAATGGCGATCAGAGAACTTTCCTCACTTGCGTGAACTTCTACACATGACTCCATCCTCCTAAAGGAAATATTACGGAAAAATAATGACCTTATATTTAGAGAAAATGAACAGCTAACTCATGCTCATGAAGTACAACATAAAATCGTTACAATAACTGAAGAGCCTGTATATTCAAAAATTTATAAATACCCTCAAATACACGAGGAGGAGATAACCAAAAAAAGTAAAGAAATGTTGGACCAGGGAATAGTTAAAGAAAGTTGCTCCCCATACAATTCACCACTTTGGATTGTCCCAGAGAAAATGGATAATTCTGTTATGTCATTATGAATTCATAAGAATGCCATTTGGTCTAAAGATTAATGAACTCTGTTTTAAGAGAATACATTAATAAAATATGCGTTGTTTATTTAGATGATATTCTCATATTTAGTTCCTCTCTTCAAGAACACAAGGAATGTATAGAAAAAGTTTTTAAAAACTTAGGAGAACACTGCTTAAAACTTAAAATCGATAAATGCAGTTTTTTTGCTAAGACTACCGAATATCTTGGTCACATTTTAACTACAGAAGGATTTAAACCGAATCCTAATAAAACAGAAGCAATTCAAAAATTAAAGCTTTCTGAAACAGTGAAGCAAATTAAATCTTTCTTAGAAGCAACAGGATATTATAGGAAATTCATTAAAAATTACGCTAAAATTGCTATTGGCATGACAAAATTTCTTAAAAAGGGAGTTCGAATTCATATTAAAGATCAACAATTTATAGCCGCTTTTTATACACTAAAGTTGGTGCCGTATTAATGCAAGATGGCCATCCCATTTGCTATGCTAGCAGGACACTTAATGAACACGAGAAGAAATATAGCACAACAGAAAAGGAACTATTAGCCATCGTTTGGGCAGTTAATTATTTTAGACCCTACATTTATGGTAGGCAATTCGATCTTTTAACAGATCATTTACCACTTAAGTGGTTACAAACAAAATATAAGGGAAAAGACATAAATCCTCGATTACAAAGGTGGCTTCTGAAGCTTGGAAAATACGATATATGTATTCAATATATAAAAAGCAAAGAAAATACATTGGCCGACTTTCTTAGCAGAATAGATGTGGATTCTGGAGAAATCTGCCTCATAAATCAAACTTCTGAAGAAGATGATAACATGAATACAGCCGCTACAATTCACTCTCAAGTAGAAGAATTAAATGACCATATCCCTACACTTGAATCTGCCATCAATCGTTTTCAGACTCAAAATATTTTACGTGAACATAAAGTAAGAGACACTGAAAAAACAGGTAAAAATGTTAAGATTTACATAAGCCAAGATGACATTAATAGCGAATACATGGTAGACATCTTAAGGACACATGTTAAAACCAAAAAAGCGGGAATTTTTTCAGAAATAGCTGGCTCCAAATACAACAAAGTTCAACTAAAATTAATCGATATAAACTATTGCGATATATGTAATAAAGTAAAGTATGACAGAAATCCGTTGAAAACTAAGTTTCACATAACACAAACTCCTACTGAAATTAATGATATTGTTCATGTTGATACTTTTACATTTTTTAAAGCAAACTTCCATGGCAACTATAGATAAATTCTCAAAATTTGCAATGTCATTGCCTTTGGAAAACCGAAATAGTTTGAGTCTTGTTGAAAACTTAGACAATATGTTTCTATTAAAGGAAAGCCAAGAAAAATTATAGCTGATAATGAATTTAATAACGTTAATGTTAAGGATTTTTTTAACATAGAATATATAGAGGTTCATTTTACCAAGCCAAATAGTCATACAGGGAATTCGGATACAGAACGTTTTCATAATACAATTAGCGAAAAACTTAATAGTTGCTGAATTAGAATATAGGACTCTCTCAGTTTAAGAAAAAATGTTGAAATGTATCGAGCTTTATAACAAATCGATTCATTCGGTAACTAAGGAAAGACCAATTTACATAGAAAATGGGAAAGTAAATAAAGAAATAATATTAAAAAAATTAAAAGAAACAAAAGAAAACAATATTAAAAAACTTAATGAAAAAAGAGAAAATGTTGTAATAAATAAAAAAGAAGCATTTGTTAAGAATTATGTGGCAGTACGTCATAAGAACCATCACGATATAGGAAACTTAAACTTAATAATGTACATATAACCAATATTAAAAGAGAAAATATATTTGCAGATCAACTGGACACAAATATTTTTGATACTAATGACAATGGCTCCAACAGCAATGTCCATTTTAACCATCCAACCGATTCATGAAAACAGCGGATATGTGGAAATTAGTACATCCAAAACGGAAATTGTAGTTTCATCAGAATTTATAATACACGCCATAGACCTTTATGAAATTTTATATTTAATTAACAACATGACTTTTAGTACAAATCTCTTGAGGCCATTACATCGCGATTTACTTAGGAATGAACTCTTAATCCTTAAAACAAAAGTCAAAACCTTAATACCTAAATCTAGTGGGAATAGGCATAAAAGAGGATTATTTAATTTGGTTGGGACAATGAATAAATATTTATTTGGAACAATGGATGACATAGATAGAAAGGATATTGAGGATCACTTTAAGGTGATTGATCAAAATATGCACATTTCTATTACAACCTTAAACCAACAAGTTAAAATAAATAAATATTTTGAAACAACATTTAAATATTTAAAAACAACAATAGAACAAGACAAGGAAAAAATACTAGATTATGAAAGAGGAAACGATAAAATTCTAAAGGATGCTGCATTAAACAACATGTTTAACGAGTAAATCTTAAGAATACATGTCCTTAAAGAAAAAATTGATCATATTCAAGATAGCAGACAGCCGCCAAACATGGATTATTACATCCAGGAATTTTGACAAGTGAAGAAGTTGATATATACGAAATAGACCTATTTAAGTTGCAATATTTAAAAATTTGTGCAATGCCGTATGCAGAAAAACTGTTCATTTAATAGTAAAAGTAGCGCGAAATTTTAGCACAGTTCAATTAAAAGTTATTCAGCCCATTTCAAATGAACAAATGAGAGAAATTACTTCCGTTTCAGAAACAGTTTTTAATTAAAATAATAAAACTTATACATATGAAAAGGACAAAACACTTAATGAATTAAAAACTTCAAAACATTGTATTTTTACAAAAACATGTCTATTAATTAAGAACGAAATAACAGAAATAATTGAAATGGACGATGAAACATTAATATTAAAAAATTTTAAAAATACTAAGCTAGTACAAGATTGTGATCACAGGAAAGTAATACTGGAAGGAAATTATTTAATACACTACCAAAATTGAACACTAGAAATTAACAATCAAATTTTATCTAATAAGGTAAAAATATTCCAATAAAGATTTTCCTTTCCTATAAATGAAGAAAGTAATTTTTAATGAGACTGGAAAATTAAAGAACATAGAAAAAAAAAGAACTTAAGTACCATAAGAAAAATAATTATTCAATTTCATTTGTAATTTTTATTATTATTTTACTTTTAATAAGCCTTCTCTTGAATATGTTAAGAAAACAAATGCGAATAGAAATTGTAAACAAACCTCAGAAGAGTTTTGTATCTAAGGGAGGAGGAGTTACATCCCATGCTAACCCAAGAACAACAGCAAACACAGATAGTGTGAAGATAATCTGGTAGTTAAGAAGATACATTTATTTAAGAAAACCAGAAGACATGTAAAATTAAGATATGAGAAGAAACACTGATCCTAAATAAATATTCAATGCAAATGCAGCCACATGACAGTAACAAAGGATAATCAGCACTGTGGAATTTTTCCACTGATAAGAATTTTTGTAAATTAGACGATAAGTATTTTAGTAAAACTATAAAAGCAAGAAAATTTTGAAATTAAGAGACACATTTCTTCTGACACTCTAAAGAGCCGGTCGTCTAAAATTGTTTCGTAATTCTCCTGGTAGGAGTAGACGAAAGATTGAAGATTTTCCTAAAATCTCTTTTAATTATCTAACCAGTGCTTTTTATTTGACTCACCTCTTTCAAATAGTTTAGCCGCTCGATCGTTTGCAAAGTTGAAACAAAAACGTGAATTTTCTCAAAACCAAACAATCTTTGTGAACACTGTTGCCACGTTTCTGGTAGGAGTAAAAGCTCTTCGAATTATCTAACCAATACTGTTTATTTGACTCACCCCGTTCAAATAGTTTAGCGCTAGAGCGTTTGCAAAGTTGAAATTAAAATGTGATTTTTATCAAAGCCCAACATTTTTTGTGAACCCTGTTACCACGTTCCCTGCAGGAGTAGAAAAAAAACTGAGGACCTTCCTGAAAGCGCCTTAAATTAACCAATGCTTTTTATTTTACTCACCTCGTTTAAACAGTTAAGCCGCTAGGGCGTTTGCAAAGCTGAAACAAAATGTGATAAATTTCAAAAACCTACGTTTTTCGTGAACACTATTAACACGTTAACGGTAGGAGTAGGGAATGATTGAAGAATTCCCTGAAATCCTTTTAAATTATCTAACCAATGCTTTTTATTTGACTCACCTCCTTCAAGTAGTTTGCCGCTAGATCGTTTGAAAAATTGAAAGAAAAATGTGAATTTTCTCACAACCAAACCATTTTTGTGAACACTGTTGCCACGTTTCTGGTAGGAGTAGAAGAAAAATTGAAGACTTTCCTAAAAGTTGTTCGAATTATCTAACCAATACTGTTTATTCGACACCCCTTTCAAATAGTTTGCCGCTAGAGCGTTGAAAGTTGATACTAAAATGTGATTTTTATCAAAACCCAAAATTTTTTGTGAACACTGTTGCCACGTTCCTTGCAGGAGTAGAAAAAAGATAGAAGACTTTCCTGAAAACTCTTCGAATTATCTAAGCAATACTGTTTGTTTGATTCACCTCGTTCAAATAATTTAGCCGCTAGGGCGTTTGCAACGTTGAAACAAAATTTTAATTTTCTCAAAACCCAAAATTTTTGTGAACACTTTTACCACGTCCCTGGTAGGAGTAGAAGAATGATTGTAGACTTTCCTGAAAGCCCATTAATTTAAGTCACCAATGCTTTTTATTTAACTCACCGCTTTCAAATAGTTTGCCGCTAAAGCGTTTGCAACGTTGAAACAAAAATGTGTTTTTTATCAAAACCCTACATTTTTGTGAACACTATTGCGACGCCCCTGGTAGGAGTAGAAGAAAGATTGAGAACTTTCCTGAAAGCTCTTTAAACTCTCTAACCAACGCGTTCTATTTGACTCACCTCATTCAAATAGGTTGCCGCTAGAGCGTTTGCAAATTTGAAACAAAAATGTGATTTTTATCAAAACCCTACATTTTTGTGAACACTATTGCCACGCCCCTAGTAGCAGTAGAAGAAAGATTGAAGACTTTCCTCAAAGCTCTTTAAATTCTCTAACCAACGCTTTATATTTGGCTCACCTCGTTCAAATAGTTTGCCGCTAGAGCGTTTGCAAAGTTGAAACAATAATGTGATTTTTATCAAAACCCAACAACTTTTGTTAACATTTTTACCACATTCTTGGCAGGAGTAGAAGAATGATTGAAGACTTTCCTGAGAGCTCTTTAAATTATCTAACCAATGCTTCTAATTTAACTCACCTCGTTCAAATAATTTAACCGCTAGAGCGTTTGCACAGTTGAAACAAAAATGTGTTTTTTCTCAAAACCCTATATTTTTTTGCGAACACTACTGCCACGTTCCTGGTAGGAGCAGAAGAAAGAATGAGAAATTTCCTGAAAGCCCTTTAAGTTATCTAACCAATGCTTTTTATTTGACTCACCTCGTTCGAATAGTTTGCCGCTAGAGCGTTTGCACAGTTTAAACAAAAATGTGATTTTTATCAAAACCCTACATTTTTGTGAACACTATTGCCACCTTCCTGGTAGAAGCAGAAGAAAGAATTAGAAATTTTCTGAAAGCCCTTTAAATTATCTAACCAATACTTTTTATTTAACTCACCTCGTTCAAATAATTTAACCGCTAGAGCGTTTGCAAAGTTGAAACAAAAATGTGATTTTTATCAAAACCCTACATTTTTTTGAACACTATTGCCACACCCCTGGTAGGAGTAGAAGAAAGATTGAAGACTTTTCTGCAAACTCTTTAAATTATCTAACTAATGCTTTTTATTTTACTCACCTCTTTCAAAAAGTTTGCCACACCCCTGGTAGGAGTAAGAGAAAAATTGAAGACTTTTCTGCAAACTCTTTAAATAATCTAACTAATGCTTTTTATTTGACTCACCTCTTTCAAAAAGTTTGCCGCTAGAGCGTTTGCAAATTTGAAACAAAAATGTGATTTTTATCAAAACCCTACATTTTTGTGAACACTATTGTCTCGCTCCTGGTAGGAGTAGAAGATAGATTGAAGACTTTTCTGAAAACTCTTTAAATTATTTAACCAATGCTTTTTATTTGACTCACCTCGTTCAAACAGTTCAGCCGCTAGAGCGTTTGCAAAGTTGAAACAAAAATGTGATTTTTATCAAAACCCTACATTTTTGTGAACACTATTGCCACGCCCCTGGTAGGAGTAGAAGAAAGATTGAAAACTTTCCTGAAAGTTCTTCGAGTTATCTAACCAATACTATTTGTTTGACTCACCTCGTTCAAATAGTTTGCCGCTAGAGTGTTTGCAATGTTGAAACAAAAATGTGATTTTTATCAAAACCCTACATTCTTTGTGAACACTGTTGCCACGTTCCGGTAGGAGTAGAAGAAAGAGTGAAAACTTTCCTGAAAGCTCTTCGAATTGTCTAACCAATACTGTTTTTTTTTTTGACTCAGCTCGTTCAAATAGTTTGTCGCTAGAGCGTTTGCAAAGTTGAAACAAAAATGTGATATTTCTCAAAACCTTACATTTTTTGCGAATACTATTGCCACGTTCCTGGTAGGAGTAGAAGAAATATTGAAGACTTTCCTGAAAGCTCTTTAAATTATCTCACCAATGCTTTTTATTTGACTCACCTCGTTTAAATAGTTTGCCGCTAGAGCGTTTGCAAATTTGAAACAAAAATGTGATTTTTATCAAAACGCTACATTCTTTGTGAACACTGTTGCTACGTTTCCGGTAGGAGTAGAAGAAAGATTGAAGACTTTCATGAAAGGTCTTCGAATTATCTAACCAATATTGTTTTTTGACTCAGCTCGTTCAAATAGTTTCCCGCTAGAGCGTTTGCAAAGTTGAAACAAAAATGTGATTTTTATCAAAACCCAACAATTTTTTGAACACTGTTACCATGTTCCTGGTGGGAGCAGAAGAAAGAATGAGAATATTCCTGAAAGCCCTTTAAATTATCTAACCAATGCTTTTTATTTGACTCACCTCGTTCAAATAGTTTTCCGCTAGAGCGTTGGCAAATTTAAAACAAACAAGTAAGGAAGGGCTAAGTTCGGGTGTCACCGAACATTTTATACTCTCGCATGATAAAGTGATAATCGAGATTTCATTATCCGTCATTTACATATTTTTTTATTTTGCTGTAAACTTAATTAAATTAGATCAATTTGTGTACTGTGAGTATTGAATTGTATTTTTATTTATATGTATGTATTATAGAAAGAAGGCATTAGATGGAATTCAAAATAGCGTCATATTGGAAGAAAGGTGGTTGTGAACCGATTTCACCCATATTTCGTACATGTCATCAGGGTGTTAAGAAAATATTATATACCGAATTTCATTGAAATCGGTGCAGTAGTTCCTGAGATATGGTTTTTAGTCCATAAGTGGGCGACGCCACGCCCATTTTCATATTTAAAAAAAAGCCTGGATGCAGCTTCCTTCTTCCATTTCTTCCGTAAAATTTTGTGTTTCTGACGTTTTTTGTTAGTCGGTTGACGCACTTTTAGTGATTTTCAAAATAACCTTTGTATGGGAGGTGGGTGTGGTTATTATCCGATTTCTTCCATTTTTGAACTGTATATGTAAATGCCTGAAGAAAACGTTTCTGTAGAGTTTGGTTGACATAGCTATAGTAGTTTCCGAGATATGTACAAAAAACTTTTTAGGGGGCGGGGCCACGCCCACTTTTCCAAAAAAATTACCTCAAAATATGCCCCTTCCTAATGCAATCCTTTGTACCAAATTTCACTTTAATATCTTTATTTATGGCTCAGTTATGACACTTTATAGGTTTTCGGTTTCCGCCATTTACCAAATTTCACTTTAATATCTTTATTTATGGCTTAGTTATGACACTTTATAGGTTTTCGGTTTCTGCCATTTTGTGGGCGTGGCAGTGGGCCGATTTTGCCCATCTTCGAACTTAACCTTCTTATGGAGCCAAGAAATACGTGTTCCAAGTTTCATCATGATATCTCAATTTTTACTCAAGTTACAGCTTGCACGGACGGACGGACAGACGGACGGACGGACGGACAGACAGACATCCGGATTTCAACTCTACTCGTCACCCTGATCACTTTGGTATACATAACCCTATATCTGACTCATTTAGTTTTGGGACTTACAAACAACCGTTATGTGAACAAAACTATAATACTCTCTTTAGCAACTTTGTTGCGAGAGTATAAAAATGTGATTTTTATTAAAACCCAACAATTTTTGTGAACACTGTTACCACGTTCCTGGTGGGAGTAGAAGAAAGATTGAAGGCTTTCCTGAAAATCCTTCGAATTATCTAACCAATACTGTTTGTTTGATTCTTCTTCTTCTTTACTGGCGTTGACACCGCTTACGCGATTATAGCCGAGTCAACAACAGCGCGCCAGTCGTTTCTTTTTTTCGCTACGTGGCGCCAATTGGATATTCCAAGCGAGGCCAGGTCCTTCTCCAATTGGTTCTTCCAACGGAGTGGAGGTCTTCTTCTTCCTCTACTTCCCCCGGCGGGAACTGCGTCGAATACTTTCAGAGCTGGAGTGTTTTTGTCCATTCGGACAACATGACCTAGCCAGCGTAGCCGCTGTCTTTTAATTCGCTGAACTATGTCAATGTCGTCGTATATCTCGTACAGCCCATCGTTCCATCGAATGCGATATTCGCCGTGACCAACGCGCAAAGGACCATAAATCTTTCGCAGAACCTTTCTCTCGAAAACTCGCAACGTCGACTCATTCGTTGTTGACATCGTCCACGCCTCTGCACCATATAGCAGGACAGGAATTATGAGTGACTTATAGAGTTTGGTTTTTGTTCGTCGAGAGAGGACTTTGCTTCTCAATTGCCTACTTAGTCCGAAGTAGTACCTGTTGGCAAGAGTTATCCTGCGTTGGATTTCTAGGCTGACATTGTTGGTGGTGTTTATGCTGGTTGCAAGATAGACGAAATTATCTACAACTTCAAAGTTATGACTCTTATAAAAGATGGTACCTTCTCTGTTGAGTTCTGCAGCTCTAACTATTTTCTCTAGAAGCAGGAGAGGTCCTTCCCGATTCTGACGGAGCTTTTCGTGTTGCTCAACGTCAGCTTACACAGCCGTATTAGTTTTGCGGGGATACCAAATTCAGACATCGCGGCATAGAGGCAGTTCCTTTTCGTGCTGTCGAAAGCAGCTTTGAAATCGACGAAGAGGTGGTGTGTGTCGATTCTCCTTTCACGGGTCTTTTCCAAGATTTGGCGCATCGTGAATATCTGGTCGGTTGTTGATTTACCAGGTCTAAAGCCACACTGGTAAGGTCCAATCAGTTTGTTGACGGTGGGCTTTAATCTTTCACGCAATACGCTAGACAGAACCTTATATGCGATGTTGAGGAGGCTAATCCCACGGTAGTTGGCGCAGATTGTGGGGTCTCCTTTTTTATGGATTGTGCATAGCACACTTAAATTCCAATCGTTGGGCATACTTTCGTCGGAGTATATTTTGCAAAGAAGCTGATGCATGCACCTTATCAGCTCTTCGCCGCCGTGTTTGAATAGCTCGGCCGGCAATCCATCGGCCCCTGCCGCTTTGTTGTTTTTCAGGCGGGCAATTGCTATTCGAACTTCTTCATGCTCGGGCAATGAAACGACTGCTCCATCGTCATCGATTGGGGTATCGGGTTCGCTTTCTCCTGGTGTTATGCGTTCACTGCCATTCAGCAGGGTGGAGAAGTGTTCCCTCCATAATTTAAGTATGCTCTGGGCATCGGTGGCTAGATCATCTTGGGGGGTTCTACAAGAGTATGCTCCGGTCTTGAAACCTTCTGCAAGCCGCCGCGTCTTTTCGTAGAATTTTCGAGCATTACCCCTGTCGGCCAGCTTATCAAGCTCTTCGTACTCACGCATTTCGGCCTCTTTCTTTTTCTGTCTACAAATGCGTCTCGCTTCCCTCTTCAACTCTCGGTATCTATCCCATCCCGCACGTGTTGTGGTCGATCGTTACGTTGCGAGATAGGCAGCCTGTTTTTTCTCCGCTGCGACACGGCACTCCTCGCCGTACCAGCTGTTCTTTTGCGCTTTCCGAAAACCAATGGTTTCGGTTACAGCTATACGTAAGGAGTTTGAAATGCCGTCCCACAGTTCCCTTATACCGAGTTGTTGACGAGTGCTCTCAGAGAGCAGGAGTGCAAGCCGAGTAGAAAAACGTTCGGCTGTCTGTTGTGATTGCAGCTTCTCGACGTCGAACCATCCTTGTGTTTGTTGGCGTGCGTTTTTTGCTGCACAGAGGCGGGTGCGAATTTTGGCTGCAACAATATAGTGGTCCGAGTCGATGTTAGAACCTCGGAGCGCACGCACATCTAAAACACTGGAGACGTGTCTTCCGTCTATCACAACATAATCGATCTGGTTGGTGGTTTTTCGATCCGGAGACAGCCAGGTAGCTTGATGTCTCTTCTTATGCTGGAATCTAGTTGTTCATAAAGATATGAACATGAAAGTTTTGTAACCTTAAGAAATAATTATTAATACAAAATTATATTTTTAACACAACTACACTAATACATAAAAATATACATGTAAACAATAAATTAAATAAAAAGTATAAAAGTATATACAGTCCACTAAATGTCAAGTGCAATGGTAAGCAACAAAATTGTAATATGAGACTTGCTCATAAAAATGTGAAAATCATTGCACATAAAAGAAAACTCATAAATTAGAGTATACATAATACTAATATTAAAATACAAAATATACATACGCGAAATATTAATGCACACAAGCAATAGATAAGAAAGAATCAAGCGTGTGTACGTATGTGTATAAGTGCGTTAGATGCACTAATCTAAAAAACTATAAAATATCAATGCGTTGGTATCTGTAAAAATGCAATAAAAATATAATACATATTTACACATGTGTATGCACACTAAGCATACACACATATACATATATACATAGTTAAGAAATTAGAATTAAGAAATGTATTGAGGGAAGAAATTTTAATAAAGAAAATCAGAGTCAAAAGTGAACTCTCACAGTACACACTTAAGCAGAGACTGTTTTTTCTGTACATTTGGTCCTTCGATCCTCTTTTTGAAAAAGAATTGAGCAAGTGCAAGTACTAGAAGCCTCTTAAAAGAAAAAGAGCATTACTTAGTCAAGTAAAAATAAATGTAAGCCGGAATAGCAAAGACTACCCGTATTTATAAAAATTACTTTTAGTAAAAGTTAAAAAAAAAAAAATTTTAAAAGCGTCCTTGTGGCTATAACAACAAGAACAGTGCAAAAAAAAAATATATATATATACAAAACCATCTATAAAGAAGCAAATATGAAGAATTTGCTAACACGTCAGAAGGAGTTGGGAGATCTAGCTGCGTTGGAGGAGCAGAAAATCCTGAGCGGAAAAATAAGAAAGACTTCATGTCTGGAATACATGGATCATATTCAGACTGTTATGAAAGAGTTTACTGCAAATCATAATAAAATAATGGCTAAGAAGAGTCAAGAAGCTGAGGAATACATTGCGAAGAACTACTTCGAGCATGTAATGCAAACAATGGAGAATTCTATTCAGAATTTAAGAATTCAAAGTACTGCCGAAGGTGTTTCAGCAGTGAGCAGCATGTGGCAAATAGAATCTACGCCACAAACTATTCAGGTCGCACCACCTGAAGCCGCGTCTGGCGTTGAAAGAAAATATCAACGTCGAGCAAAAATGCTCAAATGCACGATGGATGAAATACGAAGAAATGCATTGGATTCTCTCGAGCAAATGAGAGAATTGAAAACCAAGCTTCAAATACAATTTGAAAATGTTGAAGAATCATATTTTGAAACTCAAAATATCAAATTAGTTGAAACAACTGAAGAATCTATTGAGGAACAAATAGATGTATTTCGTCAAGAATACAAAATCATCATCGAAAGGATAACGGAGAATTTAAATAATTATAATTCACCACAAACAATGTATTCCAATATAAAACTGCAGGAAATTAAAATTCCGATGTTTTACGGTGAAATGAAACAATGGTCGTCATTCCACGATCTTTTTAAAAGTTTGGTGCATGATTCGAAGCACTTTACAGAAGTGGAAAAGATGTTCCGATTGAAGACATCATTAGGTGAAGAAGCTGGTAGATTAATTCAACATCTACCAGTAACAGCAACAAATTATGAAGCAGCTTGGCAAATTCTGAAGGAAAGGTATGAGAATAGAAGGCTACAATTTACAGCACAAGTAGACAGACTACTTGATCAACCGACAGCAAATGGAGAAAGTGCACAAAGCATGAAGCAGCTGTTAGATACCACCAAAGAATGCATTTATGCATTAAAAGGGCAAAATCTAAATTTAAATGACGAACAAGCCATCATAGCTCGGATAGTGGTTCGAAAACTAGACAAAGAAAGTCTACGCTTATACGAGCAAAACGTAAAAAAAATGAGGGATATACAAAGCCTAGATGACGTCTTCAGTTTTCTGGAACAGCAATATCAAGCTCTAGAAGCAATACGCGACAGAAAACCAACTAAATGGAACAATCAAAAGCAGCCACAGCGAACACCTACATTTTATACAGCGGCACAAAATAATTGTGTATACTGCAAGGTTCCTGGGCATCAAATTGGTGAATGCAGAAAGTTTCAGACATTGACTACGATGAATCGAAGAAGATTCATAACAAACAACAAGTTATGCTACATTTGTCTTGATCACGTATATGAAGGAAAATGTAATAATAAAAAGAAGTGCAATAAGTGTGAAAGAAATCATCATAATTTATTGCACTTCAATGAATTCCAAAAAGGAAAAGGAGGAAGTGAAGAAAATGTCACAGAAACATCTTCCACAATGATGACGAAACATTCGGAAATGGCGATACTCCTAGCAACAGCACAGATAAGGGTGAAGGCAGCAAATGGAGAGTATGTGACATTGCGAGCTCTAATCGATCAAGGATCCCAAAAAACTACTATTTCCGAAGAAGCATCTCAAATACTTCATTTACCAAGAAGAAGAGAAGTAACTGAACTACAAGGTTTAGGAAATACCACAGTGGGAGTGTCCAAATTTAAAATCAACATTAAAATCAAGCCGAGATTCCTAAGCAACGAGGCGTACAATGTCGAAGCACTAATTTTGCCGAAATTAGCGAGTGCTCAACCAGACAAAACGTTTAAATGGGATGTAGAACAATTGAAAAACTACACTTTAGCCCAATTTCAATAAATCAGATCGAATCGATATTGTCATTGGAAGTGACATATATACCGACATACTAGAAGAAGGTATATTTAAAAAGGATCGAATACTAGGTCAAGCTACGAAATTGGGCTGGATATTGTCGGGAGTTTTACAACAACCGAGAAAAAACAATACAATTTTAGCAGCGGTTACTACAACATTGGAGAAGTTTTGGGAAATAGAAGACACTATAACTCCAGCAGATACAGCAGATGATGATGAATGCCTAAGAATTTTGAAAACAACAGTAAGAAATGGAAATAATCGATTTGTCGTCAATCTACCTTTTAAACAAGAAAAAGAATTGGGCGATTCTCGCAAACAAGCTATGGCGAGGTTTCTTAATCTTGAGAAAAGGTTCGCTACAAATAAAGAGTTAAAACAACAATATGTGCAATTTATGAAAGAATATTCAGAAATGGGCCACATGAAAAAAGCAAGAGAAAATAAATGCGGAAAATACTATTTGCCACATCAAGCAGTGATTCGAGAAGACAGTAGAACGACTAAACTACGAGTAGTTTTCGATGCGTCTGCAAAAACTACAAATGGAAGAAGTTTAAATGACATCCTCTTCATAGGACCGAGACTTCAAAGAGATATATTTGACATTATAATTAAGTGGAGACTTTGGCAATATGTATTAACTAGTGATATTGAAAAGATGTTTCGACAAATTAAAATAACAGATAGTGATCAAGATTACCAACGTATATTGTGGAGAGAAACAAAAGGAGAGCCGATAGAAGAATACAAACTACAAACAGTTACATATGGGACAGCATCAGCTCCTTTTTTGGCAACGAGAACTTTACAAGAAATTGCCAAACTAGGGGAGCCCCACAACTATTTGCTTTCAAACATCATTAAAAACGACTTCTACATGGACGATTTAATGACAGGACCAGTTTTAATAGATGAATGTAAGGCCATTCAGTATGAAATATCGAAACAACTACAAAAATATGGATTTCACTTAAGGAAGTGGATGTCAAACAACAGTGAAATCATAGCAACAATTCCGGTAAATAACGCGAATGAAGTAATAAAAATAGCAGAAGACGAAACAATAAAGACATTGGGTATTCAATGGGATCCCACCAAAGACATGTTTGGATTTAATACGAATCTTTCAGCGTAAAAGCTGGTTACAAAAAGACAAGCTTTGTCTGATTTAGCGCGAATTTTCGACCCAATGGGATGGCTTTCACCAACAATCGTTATAGCAAAGTTATTTATATAGAAACTTTGGTTGATGAAACTCAACTGGGACGAGTTACTTGACGAAAATTTAACAAAAGAATGGCAAGAGTTTATGCAGCATATACCAGAGATAAAACGAACAAAAATTCCTAGATGGTTTGAAACTAAAACCAACTTTAAATTTGAACTACATGGATTCACAGATGCTTCAGAGAAAGCTTATGCAGCAGTTGTATATGCTAAAGTTGGATCAGTTATAACAATTGTTGCTGGTAAAACTAAAGTGAATCCAATTAAAAATAAGAAAACGTTACCAAAACTGGAACTATGCGCGGCTCACCTACTTGCTAAATTGCTGCAAAAGATAAAAACAATCATCAACAGAGAAATGAAAATATTTTCTTGGAGCGATTCAACTATAACGTTAGCATGGATAAATAATTGCCAAAGTAAAGACAGATTTATTAGAACACGAATAGAAGAAATCAAATTACTTGTTTCCAATGCGAAATGGCAACACGTTGGAACAAAGGACAATCCAGCTGATGTAGCAACCAGAGGGGTACTGGCGAACAAACTAATAGAACACGATCTATGGTGGAAGGGACCAAAATGGTTGCGAGAAGAGCAACATCATTGGCCAATAAAGAAGATTATTCAAATCGATGCAACGTATGTGACAACCTCAGAGGAATTACATTTCTTGGATAAGGTAATACTTAAATATTCTAGTTTAAGCAAATTAATAAGGGTAGGAGCTTATATTTTGCGATTTGTAAAAAGAATAAGAGGGAAAAAATGCCCTGAATACTTAGTTAAATCTGAAATGATGGAAGCTGAAGAAATGTTAATAAGATATCAGCAAAAATTACAATTTAGAGAGGAAATTCAGAGTTTAGAAATAAAAAAAGAAATTAATCATAAAAGTAGCATTGCAAGCTTAAATCCATTTTGGGATAATAAGGGAATCCTTCGTGTAGGAGGTAGATTGGGTAATTTAAATCTTCAATTTAATCAAAAGCACCCAATAATATTAAATAAGTCACATTTGTCATCGTTGATAATTGAAAATATTCATAAAATAACTTTAAATGGAGGAAACAAGTTAATGGAATCAATGATTAGAAGGAATTACTGGATTGTTGGATTGAAGAATTCTATAAAAAAGACAATTCGAACTTGTAGTAGATGCGTACGTTACCGCAAAGAAGTAGCAAAACAATTAATGGGAAATCTTCCAGAATTCCGAGTATCTATGTCAATTCCATTTACACACGTTGGTATAAACTATGCATGACCGATTCATATCATATGAAATGTTCAAAAGGACGAGGAAAAAAAACATTTAAAGGATATATAGCTGTATTTGTTTGTATGGCAACAAAAGCTATTCATTTAGAAGCAGTAAGTGATTTAACAACCGAAGCGTTCCTAGCTGCTTTGAAAAGATTTTTTGCTAGAAGAGGTAAAAGTCAACATATATATTCGGACAATGGAACAAATTTTGTCGGAGCTTGTAGAAGATTAGACCGAGATTTTAAAATGGCAATCAAAAATAATTCAGCCGTAGCTTCCATATTAGAAGCAGATAAAATTCAATGGCATTTCGGGCCCCCGGCAGCTCCTCACTTCGGAGGAATTTGGGAGGCAGGAGTGAAGTCGGTGAAATATCATTTAAAAAGAGTGATAGGCGAAACTAAATTGACATTTGAAGAAATGATTACTTTGCTATCACAGATTGAAGCAGTACTGAATTCACGACCTTTATGTGCGATAGATAGTGAAAGCGATATAGACGTTTTAACGCCTGGCCATTTTTTAATAGGATGTCCAATAATAGATTGTCCTGAAGCAATTAATGATAACCAAATAGGTTCATTAGATAGATGGAAATTAATACAAAAACTTAAAAAAGACTTTTGGAAACGATGGGAAAGCGAATATGTTGTAATGTTGCAAAAACGCATGAAGTGGAAAACCAAACAAGCTAATCTCGTACAAGGACAAATAGTTATTATTAAAGATGAAGAAACTTATCCAGCCAAATGGCCATTAGGAAAAATTATAGAAACTCATCCGGGAAAGGATGGAAATATAAGAGTTGTAACTCTAAAATTACAAAATGGCATACTTAAACGGCCCGTTCACAAATTATGCCCACTGGAGGTAACAAACAGCAGTAGAGCAGAGGAAGCAAATCATGTGACAAGTTTGCTGACTTCAAGAATAACAAAAAATACTGCAACCTCAGAACGACCGAGTAAATCAAGCAAATTGATGATGTGGTTCTTAACGATACTCATGCTAGCAACACAAACTAAGTCATTATACATTAATGATACATCTAAATCAGGAGCTTCAGTGACTAAACTAAAAAATAATACAGCAATATATTTGGAACCAATTAGTAAAATGGACATAATAAATTCAAAATGGAATTTAATAGTCTATTACGAATTAGGTACTTATTATGATCGGATGCATAAAATACAAGAATTTATTAACAGACTTGAAAATCAATGCAAAATATTGACCTATTACGAAGATGTCTGCATAATGATTACTGCAACTTTAAATGACAAATATAATAGTCTTAAAGCAAATAATGAATTGCTTATGAAAAAACAAAATAGAAAAAAGCGAGCACCATTCGAATTCGTTGGTTCAATTTACCATATATTATTCGAAATTATGGATGCTGATGACCGAGAAAATATGGAATCAAATATTAGAAATATTTTCGACAACCAAAAAGATCTAGCAAAATTGTTTAAAAGGCAGACATCGGTAGTTGATTCTACCATAAATATATTAAAAAAGACAACAGATGAAGTTAACCGTAATTTTGAGAAAATGAATCAACAACTTAATAAATTTTATAACGAACTAATAAAAGATCAAAATGCTGAACGAATGACCTTGATGTTTCAAATATTAACCATTTCAATAGGAATAGTTATGGACGAATGTGAAGAAATCCAAACTTCAATAATAATCTTCTAATTGACATAAATCATGGTTGCATAAATCCAAAACTATTAAAGCCTTCGCAACTTAATAAAGAAATTGAATTTTTTAGAAACAAACTACCACACAAAATAATACTACCTGAAAGACAATCGGGTAACGAATTAAAAGAAATTTATAAATCGATGACTGCTAAAGGTTTAATTGTTGATTCACTAAACCTAGAAACTCCCTTAATATCGTATGAACCGTCAAACGTATAAAAATTACAAAGGGAATATGATTATTCCAGAAATAAAGGCAGAATATTTAATATACAAGTTTGATTTGAATCAATATTCACTTATAAATCAAGTAGATCTAGGTAAATGTTCTACTAACTCAGAGAATCATTACCAATGTCCTGGAAATTTAGCTTGGAAATCAGCGACGGATAATTCGAGTGAAGTAGCAGCTTTAAAACAATTAGAAAATGAAGCATGTGATTTCAAACCTTCTACAAATGAAAACGTTTGGATAAAATTATCTTCTCAAAATCGGTGGCTTTACAAATTATTTAGCAAAGCAATGATATATCTAGAATGTGATAATAATCAACAAATACATATGGAAATCCCTAGTCAAGGCATTATGACAATAAGAGAAGGATGCACAGTCCGGCATGAAGGAGTAACTATAACAGCATCTCATCACGTACAATCTGAAATTAAAAAAGAATTGCTATCCTCTTCTTGGGTTAAAGATATTGAAGATATTCCAGAACTACAAATAAAACCTTTTGATTCAACACTAATAAACAATACCAAAGATATCGTACATCTTAAACAACAAATAGAACTCCTCAAAACAAAAAATATAAAATTAAAAAGTATAAATTTTCTTCACGTAAGTGGTCACGTTTCGCATTAGTTTTGATAATAGCATTAATCATTACTATTATATATATAAGATCCAAATGTGTAACAAAAACTGTGACTGTTCCATTTGAACTTCCAGTTAGACATAATTAAAAAATATTAATAATAAAACATAATATACAAGTAAAGTTAAGATACAACTTTGGCCCCTGGCAGAATGTTCATAAAGATATGAACATGAAAGTTTTGTAACCTTAAGATAGAATTATATATACAAAATTATATTTTTAACACAACTACATTAATACATAAAAATATACATGTAAACAATAAATTAAATAAAAAGTATAAAAGTATATACAGTCCACTAAATGTCAAGTGCAATGGTAAGCAACAAAATTGTAATATGAGACTTGCTCATAAAAATGTGAAAATCATTGCACATAAAAGAAAACTCATAAATTAGAGTATACATAATACTAATATTAAAATACAAAATATGCATACTCGAAATATTAATGCACACAAGCAACAGATAAGAAAGTATAAAGCGTGTGTACGTATGTGTATAAGTGTGTTAGATGCACTAATCTAAAAAACTATAAAATATCAATGCGTTGGGATCTGTAAAAATGCAATAAAAATATAATACATATTTACACATGTGTATGCACACTAAGCATACACACATATACATATATACATAGTTAAGAAATTAGAATTAAGAAATGTATTGAGGGAAGAAATTTTAATAAAGAAAATCAGAGTCAAAAGTGAACTCTCACAGTACAGACTTAAGCAAAGACTGTTTTTTCTGTACACTAGTACTACAGATAACCATATTTCGGGCCCCGGCGAAGTCGATCAGCATCAACTCATTTGGGGATGTTTCCTCGTGGAGGCTGAATTTACCGACCGCAGTGCCAAAGATACTTTCTTTGCCCACCCTGGCATTTAAGTCGCCAAGCACGATTTCGACATCGTGGCGGGGGCATCTCTCATAAGTGCGCTCCAAGCACTCATAAAAGGCATCTTTGGTCACATCATCCTTCTCTTTAGTCGGGGCGTGGGCGCAAATCAGGGATGTGTTGAAGAACATCGCTTTGATGCGGATTGTGGCTAGACGTTCATTTTTCGGAGTGAATGATAGTACTCGGCGACGGAGTCTCTCTCCCACCACGAATCCAACACCAAACTTGCGCTCCTTTATATGGCCACTGTAGTAAATGTCACAAGGACCTACTCGTCTCTGTCCTTGTCCCGTCCATCGCATTTCTTGGACGGCGGTGATGTCACCCTTTATCTTTACGAGGACATCTACCAGCTGGGTAGCGGCACCTTCCCAATTAAGGGACCGGACATTCCAGGTGCATGCCCTCAATTCGTTGTCCTTATTTCGTTTGCTACGGTCGTCATCAAAAGGGGGGTCTCTCTTCCGAGGCTGTTTTTTTTCTTTTCATTGGGGGTGTTTTTTTACAAGGCGGGTCCCAAACCCAGCGCACAATCCTATGCGGGGGGTGTTTCGCCTTCTCACTTTAGCTCGCCTTCAAACGGACGTTCTTAGGCTACCCAGAGGATACTTGGTCAAAGACCGGAAGTCGTGAGCTGCTTGAGTAATATGCAAAAGAATCGTTTCTGGCCACTCCGAAGTGAATGGCGATCAGAGAACTTTCCTCACTTGCGTGAACTTCTACACATGACTCCATCCTCCTTTGTTGGATTCACCTTGTTCAAAAAATTTATCCGCTTGAGCGTTTGCAACGTTGAAACCATAATGTGACTTTTCTCAAAATCCTACATTTTTTGCGAACACTATTGCCACTTTCCTGGTAGGAGTAGAAGAATGATTGAAGACTTTCCTGAAAGCTCTTTAAATTATCTAACCAATGCTTTTTATTTGACTCACCTCGTTCGAATAGTTTGCCGCTAGAACGGTTGCAAATTTGAAACAAAAATGTGATTTTTATCAAAACCCTACATTCTTTGTGAACACTGTTGCCACGTTTCCGGTAGGAGTAGAAGAAAGATTGAAAATTTTTCTAAAAGTTCTTCGAATTATCTAACCAATACTATCTGTTTGACTCACCTCGTTCAAATAGTTTGCGCGAGAGCGTTTGCAGAGTTGAAACAAAAATGTGATTTTTATCAAAACCCAACATTTTCTGTGAACACTACTGCCACGTTCCTGGTAGGAGTAGAAGAAAGATTGAAGTTTTTTCTGAAAGCTCCTTAATTATCTAACCAATGCTTTTTATTTGACTCACCTCGTTCAAATAGTTTGCCGCTAGAGCGTTTGAAAATTTGGAACAAAAATGTGATATTTATCAAAACCCTACATTCTTTGTGAACACTGTTGCCACGTTTCCGATAGAAGTATAAGAAAGATTGAAGACTTTCCTGAAAGCTCTTTGAATTATCTAACCAATACTGTTTGCTGGACTCACCTCGTTCAAACAGTTTGCCGCTAGAGCGTTTGCAAATTTGAAACAAAAATGTGATTTTTATCAAAACCCAACATTTTTGTGAACACTATTGCCTCGCTCCTGGTAGGAGTAGAAAACAAAAATGAAGACTTTTCTGAAAACTCTTCGAATTACCTAACCAATGCTAGAGCGTTTGCAAAGTTGAAACAAAAATGTGATATTTCTCAAAACCCTACATTTTTTGCGAACACTATTGCCACGTTCCTGGTAGGAGTAGAAGAAAGATTGAAGACTTTATTTATTTATTTATGAACGCCAATCGGCAATATACAGTAAAAAAGAATAATAATGTTATTATTAATATTAATATTGCAGGAATAAATTAAGTCGCTGTATCAGAGAAAATTAAATATAATACAAAGAATTCAAAAAATGCAATCCGAGTTTTAGCTATTGTCGTGGTCGTACAGATGTTTTCTCAGGTTAAAGTTGAAGGAATGGATGGAGCCTCCGAAGAACTGAATCTGAGGAGTCATGTCATTGACGTAATTAGCTATCCTGTTACTGGGACCATGTATGACATAATTTTTAGTTGATTTGGTTGTTCTAATAAAGCGGTTGCGCCTGAGACTTGGGCCGTCTGTGATCATTTTAAAGCTGTCTTGTACCTCCGGAGCATCGATGAGACTATTCATTACCTTATAAAAGAACATTAAGTCCGCCAGTTTACGCGGAATCAATACAGGGTTAATCTGGAACTTTTTCATTGTATCCTCCACTGCTGCTGTTGATGTTTGCCGAGTTATAAAGAAAGACAGTGACTTGCAGAATTTTTTCTGAATTTTCTCAAGCCTATTGACTTGAATATCAGTAAATGGTGACCATATTAACGTCCCATATTCTAAGATGGGAAGAACTAGCGTCGTAAAGAGTTTAATCAGAGTGGACGCATTACTGAAGTCTTTAGCTGCTCTAATGATTCCAAGCACTTTGTAAGCCTGTAAGGCGATTTTATCAGTGTGTTTGTTGAAAGTTAACTTATTATCTATATTTATCCCGAGATCTTTAGTTTCGATGACTTCCTGAAGTTTTTGACCGTTTATTGTGTAGTTCATGACTTCAAGTGAGCGTGCTCTTGAGAAGGACATTACAGCGCACTTAGTGATATTTAAATATAATTTATTGGTATTACACCAGGTGTTTAGAGTATCTAAGTCATGCTGCAAACCGATTTTATCTTGTTCATCATGTATCGTTTTGAAGATTTTAAGGTCGTCCGCGTACAGCAAGTATTCCGACTTGAAATGTTTACCAATATCATTAACAAATATATTGAATAACAAAGGACCTAGATTTGAACCTTGAGGGACAGCACATCGTATTCTTTTGACAGATGACCATCAACTCTGACCTGAAGATGTCTGTTAACTAGGTAAGAATGGAACCATTTGAGTGCCGTGCCATTTACACCATAGTTTTTGAGTTTCATCAATAATGTATCATGGTCAACTTTGTCGAATGCCTTACTGAAGTCAGTGTACACTGCATGAATACTAGTACCAGCATTCATAGACTCAAGTATGTAATTAACATAAACAAACAGATTGGTTGTTGTGGATCTTCTGCCAACAAACCCATGCTGACGGGTGATGATAATATCCTTGAATGACGCTGCCAGTTGTGTTAAGACTACTTTTTCAAAGAGCTTTGCTAGTGACGATTGGATGCAAGTTGGACGGTAGTTTTTTGGTAGTTTTTTTTGACATCAGATCTATATCCAGATTTGTGTATTGGACAGACGTATGACTTTTTCCAACATGCTGGGAAAATTCCTTGTGACAGCGATTTACTAAATATATGAGATATTGGCTCACAGAGTCCTACCGCACAGCTTTAAAGAAAAATATTTGGTAGTCCATCGGGGCCTGCGGCTTTATTTATATCAAGTAATGTTAGCTGTTTGAAGACAACGTCAAAGGTAGCATCCATGTTGGATAAGTTGCAGTTTGTTCCGAAATTCATGATTAGTTGGAGCTGCATGTACGGCCTCTGAATCTTGTGTGTATTCAGCATCAGTGGATGTATAGGTACCCTCAAAGAAAGATGCAAATAAGTTACTAATATCTTCTCCAGTGTTCGCTGTTGAATTGTTCCAATGTACTTTCGCCGGTATCTCTGTATCATTTTTTTTCTTGTTCTTGATGAATTTTCAGAAGGCTTGGGTGTCTGTCTTGATGGAGTCTTCCACCTGAATCACATAATTTCGGTAACATCTAGCACTTAATGCTTTACACTCGTGTTTTAAACTGGCGAACCTATTATAGTTGAGTCTTGTGCTTCTTTGTTAGTAGATTGCATGTGCCTTGTTTTTAATTTTATTTTACGTACAAGTTCCAAGGTAAACCAACACGGATAGTTACTGGGTTTTTTAGCGTGTAACGGGACGAATTTATCAACGCCTTTTGGTAAAACCAATTCAATTTATCATCTATATAATCAACTTTGTAGAGATCGGTCCAATTAGTTCTGATTAAAAAATTATTTAAGCTGTCATAATCTACTTCCTTGAATACATAACTTGATGATACTTCTGGTCTAAGATGCGTGTTAAACTCAAGGGTAATATCTATTGCTGGGTGAAGTTTATCTTCCTCGATGATAGCTGGTGTTTTACGTTGCACGATACCAGCATTGCTGAAGCACAAGTTTAGGGTTTTGTGGTGATTATTTAGGACATTATTGAGTTGCTGGCATCCAAGCATGGATAGATTTTCGTAGATTATTTTGGTGCATTCTGTCCTTGATATACTACTGGGAAGATTATAGTCACCTATGATCAGTAGACTCGCATCCGGTAGTTTGTCAGGGATATATGACAACGAATCTATATGGAGCAAATATGTGTCAACAGAGGACAGGGGAGGAATATATATACAACCAATGACAATATCTGTATTTTTACCTTTAATTTTAATAAATACCTGTTCCAGGGTGTTGTCGTTTATGATAACTTGCTCAGACTGAATGGAACGCTTTACTGCAATGAAGACTCCCCCTCCACGTTTAAAACCACTGATCATAGGATCCCCATCCTTTCTAAATATATTATAAGACGTGTCGACAACTTCACCATCCGCAATTTACGTTTGAAGCCATGATTCCGTTATGCACAAGACATCTGATTGACTGCACGCTGAGGCTGTTATGAATTTACTTGTTCTGATAGTAGAATTGTAGAGTTACGGGTTGTTTTTTCCTCAGGGAACGCGCGAAAATTCTTGTCGACGATTTTAGGTTTTCCATGTACGTATTTAATGGTTTTATTAGTTGTGCCATTCTCTGCCAGTGAGTCTAGTTTAGAGCGAAGATTCTTGAGATAGGAAAGCTGTGCTTGAGTTAAGTCGGACTTAATGGCTATACGTGAGTTATCTGGTGCTTTGGTTTTCAAAATAGTTCTAGCTTCACCTACGGACGTCGTTTCGACCAACAGTGGACGATTACGACCAGCATTTGGACGCAATTTGTAGTCCGGGATCTTGACTGAGAGTTCTGGAGATAGTATCGTTGATAGTGCTTCACGATCATCCTCCAAACGTTCCTGTCCAGAAGCCTTGTTGGACTCAGTGATCCCCATCAAGATGACATTTGCTTCGCGTCTTTTACGCTCATCCTCGGTAATCCTCTTGTCCAATGACGAGCAATGATTGGTTAGCGAATTATTTTGTTTTGAGATTTTGGCCACATCAGATCTTAAGGTTGACAGCTTGCTTTCAATATCCTTCTTAAAATTACTGAACTTTTTATCTAAATCAAGTTTAAGACCTTCAATATGCTTACTAAGTAGTTTATCGATTTTATCAGTAATGGAACACATATCATCAGTGTCGGGCTCCTCGGTGTCATCCAGCATGTCCTCAGATACGATTACACTTGTCTCGGACACACACGATGCACATTTCCATTTCAGTACCCCAATTTTTATTTCACTGACCAGCATGGAGAATTCATCTTTCGCAATATTCAGGCATTTAGCATGAATCCATTTTTCACAAACACTACATTGGATTCTGGATGTATTTCCTTTAATGTACTCATTACACGTGAGACAATAAAGTTTGGTTATACCTGTGTTGTTGCAAGGCGGCATGACGCTACTTAATATTTCTTGCAATGAACGAGAGCTTATGCGACTTAAACACTTAACTTATGTAGAAAAGTTTTCTCTTTACTTTTAACGCAATTTGAGTATAATTAATTAAATAAACAATGGATTTAATTAATTAGTTTAGGCAGAGTTGTTTATTATACGTATAGTCACCTCGCCCTCTAGCGGCAAAATTTATGTACTTAGGTCACAAACCAACAAAAAATTCTACTTTGGCTTTACAACTGTCCCCCGTCTGTTGAGTTTTTGTTTCTGCATTAGACACGAACACCTCCAACTGCACGAATATCCACAAGAGCCACTTGCCAATTGCTAAATTTTAATTCATTTATTTACAGATTTATATTAAACCATATCTAGGCCTACCGAGCCAATTTTAGATATTTTGTTGTGTTTTTCACGTTGCACAATCTTTCAATTGTTCACAACCTTTCGTTTGCCTGTAGTCCCTTGCTACAATTTGTTCTTGTAACTGTGCGCACTCGACTGACGCCACCGCAATTATTTTCATAAGCGAATATTGCACACAAATTAATAGTTCCACTGAATATTTCACATTACACTTTTGCACAAACACTAAATGCATTGTTTTAAGTCCGAATGTATTATTTTGCAAAATTAAACACAAAATAGGAGATTTTCACTTTCGGCAATTGGCGGCTAATTTCTTATGCTCTTGCCTTAACAATGTTGCCATATCATTTCAATTCAAAATCTAATTATCTAACCAATGCTTTTTATTTGACTCACCTCGTTTAAATAGTTTGCCGCTAGAGCGTTTGCAAATTTGAAAAAAATGTGATTTTTATCAAAACCCTACATTCTTTGTGAACACTGTTGCCACGTTTCCGGTAGGTAGAAGAAAGATTGAAGACTTTCCTGAAAGCTCTTCGAATTATCTAACCAATACTGTCTTTCTGACTCAGCTCGTTCAAATAGTTAAGCCGCTAGAGCGTTTGCAAAGTTGAAACAAAAATGTGATTTTTATCAAAACCCTACATTTTTGTGAACACTATTGCCACGAAACTGGTAAGAGCAGAAGAAATATTGAGGACTTTCCTGAAAGCTCTTTAAATTATCTAACCAATGCTTTTTATTAAACTCACCTCATTCAAATAGTTTGCTGTTAGAGCGTTTGCAACGTTAAAACAAAATTGTGATTTTTATCAAAACCCAACACTTTTTATGAACACTGTTACCACGTTCTTGGCAGGAGCAGAAGACAGAATGAGAACTTTCCTGAAAGCTCCTTAAATTATCTAAACAATGCTTTTTGTTTGACTCACCTCGTTCAAATAGTTTGCCGCTAGAGCGTTTGCAAAGTTGAAACAAAAATGTGATTTTTATCAAAACCCAACATTTCTTGATAACACTATTGACACGCCCCTGGTAGGAGTAAAAGAAAGATTGAGGACTTTCCTGAAAGCCCTTTAAATTATCTAACCAATGCTTTTATTTGACTCACCTCGTTCAAATAGTTAAGCCGCTAGAGCGTTTGCAACGTTGAAACAAAAATGTGATTTTTATCAAAACCTAACATTTCTTGTGAACACTATTGACACGCCCCTGGTAGGAGTAAAAGAAAGATTGAGGACTTTCCTGAAAGCCCTTTAAATTCTCAAACCAATGCTTTTTATTTGACTCACCTCGTTCAAATAGTTTACCGCTAGAGCGTTTGCAAAGTTGAAACAAAAATGTGATTTTTATCAAAACCCAACACTTTTTGTGAACACTGTTACCACGCTCTTGGCAGGAGTAGAAGAAAGAATGAGAACTTTCCAGAAAGCTCCGTAAATTATCTAATCAATGCTTTTTGTTTAACTCACCTCGTTCAAATAGTTTGCCGCTAGAGCGTTTGCAAAGTTGAAACAAAAATGTGATTTTTATCAAAACCCAACATTTCTTGTCAACAATTACCAAGTTCTTGGTAGGAGTAGAAAAAAAATGAAGACTTTTTTGCAAATTCTTCGAATTACCTAACCAATGCTGTTCGGTTGGTTCACCTCGTTCAAATAATTTAGCCGCTAGAGTGTTTGCACAGTTGAAACAAAAATGCGATTTTTCTCAAAACCCTACATTTTTCGCGAACACTATTGCCACGTTCCTGGAAGAAGAGGAAGAAAGATTTAAGACTTTTCTGAAAGCTCTTTAAATTATCTAACCAAAGCTTTTTATTTGACTCACCTCGTTCAAATAGTCTGCCGCTAGAGCGTTTGCAAATTTGAAACAAAAATGTGATTTTTATCAAAACCCTACATTTTTGTGAACACTATTGCCACGCCCCTGGCAGGTGTAGAAGAAAGATTGAGGACTTTCCTGAAAGCCCTTTAAATTCTCAAACCAATGCTTTGCTAGAGCCTTTGCAAAGTTGAAACAAAAATGTGATTTTTATCAAAACCCTACATTTGTGTGAACACTATTGCCACGCCTCTGCACGGTGATTCGCCTGGATCATTGTAGGCGGACAAAAGTCAATCAAATAATTGACAGTACTCAGTTATAACAACCCTTGATATGTCACAATTTTAAGTAAGAATTGCGCAAAATATTCTAATACGGTTAACTACAACAAGTTTAATCCAAGTGATACGGTGTTATCATTTTTATGTTTTCAATTTAAATAAAAAATACAATATAAATAGTGATTTAACCAGGTTTGGAGAGGAAAAGACGACTGTTGATGAAATGGAATTTAATTTGGAAGGTATGTATGTATATTTTATGCAATTTAATACTTGGTTTGCGTTTAGCTAATACCTTGTACGGGGTTTTGAAAACTCATATAAAAATATTTGTGTTCATTTTATTTTCAAGTTTTAAAAATATGCTACTTTTTTTATCCACATATATCCAAGCTAATGTTTGAATATTATATAACGGCAACCTTAAGCTATACAATGACCTTTGATCGAGTGCCACATCTTTTCCCCACAATTTTTAATTATTTTTTTTCCAGATTGAGTTTGCTCTATTTCAAAAATGGAGTTATTTGAAGAATGGCAAAATGTAAAATAGAACGAAATTCACGATTGGTTATTTATGTTTTCACATAATTTAGTGCTACAGATGTAACGCCTGATACATAGAAGGAGATAAAGTTAAAAATTTCGAAAAAATGGACTGGAGCAAATATGATGATTGAACGTTTTTGAAACAAAAATCGCAGTGAGATTGAAGAAGCAGATTTACAATTTCACCTAGAAATAGAACATCCCTGTCCTACCTCATCAATTGGAAGCAATCGACCTCAAGGTAGACCAAAAAAAAATTTTGAAGAGTCGTCTTTTAAAACGAAGGGTCGATGACTTACTAGAATCGCGAAGTGCCATCGAGTTTACTGTAGCCGCTGAAGTAGCAAATCGCTTGGAGGGTAATAGAAACATATCTACTTCGATTAAAGAAAGTTTGAAATCTTCAGAAAAAAAGAAGTCTGGTAATATTACATGCGAAGACAGGCAATTGACAAGTGATGAGGCATTAGCTTATTATGTTGATTCTGAGTGCACAAGTTACTCCTATAAACAGACGCGAAAATGGTCATTGAAGGCGGGACATAAAGTTTTTCCATCCTATTTTAGTTTACGTAAGTCTAAAAATTTGTGTTACCTTGCAGATGAGCATATGTTGGTAACAGAAACGCGCGCCGAAATTAAACTTCAAGCCATTTTGGATAAAACCGCTAAACGTTTAATTGAAGCGCAAAGTGAAGTTTTCAAAGAAAACACATCTTCTAAATAGGTCGTCATTCACACTAATCAGCAAATGGGGATGTGACGGAAACTCCGGGCATAGCGCTTATAAACAGAAATTTGAGAACTGCAATGCTACTGATGAGTATCTGTTGGTTTTTGCTATTGTTCCATTGAGATTTAGTGACGATGCTAGCCAAAATATTTTATTGAAAAATCCGCGGCCTTCGTCCACACTCTATTTTCGCCCAATTAGGCTTATTTTTTCAAAGGAAACAACTGATTTTACTACATCAGAAACTAACAAGGTTTTGTAAGAAGTATCTCAACTTCTTCCAACACTTTGTGATAATCGCGGTTCTCAAATTTCGGTAAAACATAATATAGATTTACTACATATGCTTTTAATAACATCCGATCCGGTAATCAACTCACTCAGAGAAGTTCCCAAAAAGAGAATAGATAAATTACTAGAGGAAGTTCTAAATGTAATTGCCCCGCCTTCAATACCATGACGATAGAGATTATTTAGTATCTGTTTCAGATGAATCTAACAGTGAGTCATTCAATGAGTAATGATATAGTAGTATTAAAAATTTTGTTATTGTGTGTTATTCTTATTTTTATGTTATTGTTATTATTAGGTCTGTTGGTAAAAAATCCCTTACTAATCATCGCGTTTTTCATTAGTTGAAATGTAATGAACTTAAGTATTAGTACGTATTTTATATTGTACATTCAAACAAATGTTATTGTATGTTCTGAAATTTAACAAAAATAATTAAATATTGTTTTTACACAATTTTTTGTTTTCTATTCGTAAATTAAAAAAAAAAATATATATTAATTTTTCATTGAAACCTAAACTCATTAATCAGCCCGACCAAAACAATTAAATTTCAAAATAAAATATTTTTGTCCCCCTAGCTTGTACTAAACGGTACACTGTGCTCTGGTAGGAGTAGAAGAATATTTGAGGACTTTTCTGAAAGCTCTTTAAATTATCTAACGAGTGCTATTTATTTGACTTACCTCGTTCAAATAGTTTGCCGCTAGAGCGTCTGCAACATTGAAACAAAAATGTGAATTTTCACAAAACCCTACATTTTTTGTGAAAACTATTGCCTCGCTTCTAGTAAGAGTAAAAGAAAGATTGAAGACTTTTCTGAAAGCTCTTTAAATTATCTATCCAAGGCTTTTTGTTTGACTCACCTCCTTTAAATAGTGTGCCGCTAGAGCGTTTGCAAATTTGAAACAAAAATGTGATTTTTATCAAAACCCTACATTTTTGTGAAAACTATTGCCTCGCTTCTAGTAGGAGTAAAAGAAAGATTGAAGACTTTCCTGAAAGCTCTTTAAATTATCTAACCAATGCTTTTTATTTGACTCACCTCGTTCAAATAGTTAAGCCGCTAGAGCGTTTGCAACGTTGAAACAAAAATGTGAATTTTCTCGAAACACAACATTTCTTGTGAACACTATTACCACGTTCCTGCTAAGATTAAAAGAAAGATTGAAGACTTTCCTGAAAGCTCTTTAAATTATCTAACCAATGTTTTATGTTTGACTCACCTCGTTCAATAGCTTGCCGCTAAAGCGTTTGCAAAGTTAAAACAAAAATGTGATTTTTCTCAAAACCCAACATTTCTTGTGAACACTATTACCACGTTCCTGGTAGGAGTAAAAGAAAGGCTCACTTCCTAAACGTCTGGTTACAATGTTTTTATGCCGTATGTATACACACTCAATACTTTGCAACATTGCTTGGCCTAAACTTTGTATAAATAAACTTTGCAACACTGTTGCGTTTAGGCACATCTCTAATGCGCAACAATGGCCAAACAAAATATTTTAATAGAAGAAATTTTGAATTTAATTGATGGTCAAACAAGAAATTCATTGTTAATATCGAAAATAATTTTACGAAAGCGCAAAAGACTGGCTGCATTATTTGCGCAGAAAAAAGTGCCAAGAACCATACCAAAAAATAAAAAATATTTGGAAACCATAAATGGGATGCCAAATGACGTGTTTTATAGTCATTTCCGAATGCAAATCTCAACTTTCGAGGTAAGAAATTTTATTTCGTTCTTAGAGTTATATTATTATTACTATATTTTCCAGAAATTATACTGTATGCTCGAACCTTTATGGAGTAAGCTATCTACTGGACGTCCCCGAAGTTCGTTGAAGAAGTGTCTCTATATGACAATATGGAAACTTTCCAATCAGAGCAGCTTTCGCGAAGTTAGTGATCGTTTCAATATTGGAATGGGAGCTTGTTACAGAGGCTTTATTCAATGCATACAAATTATATCTGCGCAGAAGCAGATTATTGCATTTCCAACGACTGAGCTTACCCAAAAGAGGGTTATGGAAGCTTTTGAGTCTTACCGATCACATCCATTCCTTTATGTTTTGGGATGTATTGATGGGACTCATATAAAAATTTTGCAGCCGACCAAGGATGGCATTAGTTACTACAATCGGAAGGGAACACATTCTGTTATAGTACAAGTAAAAATTTAAATCTGAAATTAATATTTCTCAAATAACGCATGTAATTATTTCAGGCTGTTGCTGATAGCAATATGCGATTTCTCGACGTTTTTATAGGCTATCCTGGTCGGTGTCACGACGCAGCAGTGTGGTCAGCTAGCCCATTGAAGCGAGCAATCGTAAATGGTCTCATTTCATTTCCTCCAGAATGTCATTTGCTTGGTGATGCAGCGTATCCTTTAGAAACGTATTTAATGGTACCTTACAAAGACAATGGGTTCCTATCTGAAGCCCAAACAACATACAATAACATTTTAAGTTCGACCAGAGTGTGTGTGGAACAAGCATTTGGTGTGCTAAAAAAGAAGTTCAGAATATTAAATTTTTTAGAAGTTCACGATATTAAATTGGCAAAGAATATTATTATGTCTTGTTTCGTACTTCATAACTATATATTGGAACACGAAGGAAATCCTGACGGGGTGATTATTGAAAACGTGCCTCACACCGAGATCAACACGCTTCCAGCTGATGGAAACCAACGAAGCGAAGCAAGAGCAAAAAGAGAAAGGCTGACTAATTTGTTGTCAGCTTAGCTAAATAAATTATTTTTATTAAATAAACAATTTTTATTAAACATATAATTTTTTATTAAATAAATCATTTTCATTCAATTACGTTTATGTATTAAATTATTTTAATTCATTAAATGAACCCAGTTATTTTATTTGGTTATAATATGTATATATGAACACTAAAAAATTGAGATCGGTTTAAGGTAAAAATGTTATGTACGAGTATTTACTTATTAAGTGATAGAAGAGCTTCGCGTAGCTTTTTAATTTCATCGAGTTTTTGTTTTTCTATTTCAATTTTTTCCTTCTCGCATTTTAGCAGGTCATCCAATAACTCCTTCTCATATGTAGATTCGTTTTGCAAAAAGTCTAAAACATTTCGAGAGCGTTTTCTTGGCGGAGCGGCACCAATGTTCTCACTGAACGAGGAATCTGCTGACTCTGCATTTTCGATCGTTAATGAATTAAATATTGAACTCATCGAAGAGTCGAGGTTACTTTCCGGCACAGTTATATCGCTCCGAGACCCATACACTTTGTCTAGTTCATCGAAATATTCCCACGCCGTCGCAGCTTCGCCTGAGGTGTTGTTCCTCTTTTTGATGCGCTTGTAGGTCACCATGAGGTTGAGGAATTTCCGTGAAATGTCATCACGCGAGAAGGGAAATTCTAAGTCGGTGTCCTTAATTTTCTGCAACACCGCCTGCCACAAGACCACACGCTTTTTTCTTTTTGATTGGAAATCTGGCTCCATATCCAACCTTATTGCGAGTAAAAGGCTTTTGCGCTCGTGCGTCCACTTTTTATTGCTATAAAAATGAGATTTCAACTTCTAATATTGTAAAAAAATTAAAATGTTTAAAAATTTGCTCACCTCTCTCCTTCGGTCGCCATTTTATTGAATAAATGCATCAACAATGTTAGTGATGCGCCGATTGCTTTTTTCTGCGCATTTATCGGGCAGGGTTGCCATTAGGAATACGATACATTGTCAAACTTTGTACAACTGCGTTTGGGAATGTGCTACATTGTTCGAATACAAAGCAAAATACGTTTAGGAAGTCAGCCAAAGATTGAAGACTTTCCTGAAAGCTCTTTGAATTATCTAACCAATACGGTTTATTTGACTCACCCCGTTCAAACAGTTTGCCGCTAGAGCGTTTTCAAAGTTGAAACAGAAATGTGATTTTTATCAAAACCCAACATTTTTTGTGAACACTATTCCCACGCCCCTGGTAGAAGTAAAAGAAAGATTGAGGACTTTCCTGAAAGCTCTTTGCATTATCTAACCAACACTGTTTATTTGACTCACCCCGTTCAAATAGTTTGCCGCTAGAGCGTTTGTAACGTTGAAACAAAAATGTGAATTTTCTCAAAACCCTACATTTTTGTGAACACTTACCACGTTCCTGGTAGGAGTAGCAGAGAGATTGAAGACTTTCCTGAAAGCTATTTAAATTATTTAAATAACGCTTTTTATTTGACTCACCTCGTTCAAACAGTTTGCCGCTAGAGCGTTTTCAAATTTGAAACAAAAATTTGATTTTTATCAAAACCCTACATTTTCGTGAACACTATCGCCACGCCCCTGGCAGGAGTAGAAGAAAAATTGAGGACTTTCCTGAAAGCCCTTTAAATTCTAAAACCAATGCTTTTTATTTGACTCACCTCCTTCAAATAGTGTGCCGCTAGAGCGTTTGCAAATTTGAAACAAAAATGTGATTTTTATCAAAACCCTACATTTTTGTGAAAACTATTGCCTCGCTTCTAGTAGAAGTAAAAGAAAGACTGAAATGTTTCCTGAAAGCTCTTTAAATTATCTAACCAATGCTTTTTATTTGACTCACCTCGTTCAAATAGTTAAGCCGCTAGAGCGTTTGCAACGTTGAAACAAAAATGTGAATTTTCTCGAAACACAACATTTCTTGTGAACACTATTACCACGTTCCTGCTAAGATTAAAAGAAAGATTGAAGACTTTCCTGAAAGCTCTTTAAATTATCCAACCAATGTTTAATGCTTGACTCACCTCGTTCAAACAGCTTGCCGCTGGAGCGTTTGCAAAGTTAAAACAAAAATGTGATTTTTCTCAAAACACAACATTTCTTGTGAACACTATTACCACGTTCCTGGTAGGAGTAAAAGAAAGATTGAAGACTTTCCTGAAAGCTCTTTAAATTATCTAATCAATGTTTTATGTTCGACTCAACTCGTTCAAATAGTTTAGCCGCTAGAGCGTTTGCAAATTTCAAACAAAAATCTGATTTTTATCAAAACCCTACCTTTTTGTGAATACTATTCCCACGCCCCTGGTAGGAGCAGAAAAAAGAATAAAAACTTTCTTGAAAGCTCTTTAAATTATCTAACCAACGCTTTTTGTTGGACTCACCTCCTTCAAATAGTGTGCTGCTAGAGCGTTTGCAAAGTTGAAACCAAAATGTGATTTTTCTCAAAACCCAACATTTCTTGTGACTACTATTACTACGTTCCTGGTAGGAGTAAAAGAAAGATTGAGGACTTTCCTGAAAGCTTTTCGAATTATCTAACCAATACTGTTTATTTCGCTCACCCCGTTCAAACAGTTTGCAACTAGAGCGTTTGCAAATTTGAAACAAAAATGTGGTTTGTATCAAAACCCAACATTTTTTGTGAACACTACTACCACGTTTCTGGTAGGAGAAGAAGAATGATTGAAGACTTTCCTGAAAGCCCTTTAAATTATCTAATCAATGTTTTATGTTCGACTAACTCGTTCAAATAGTTTACCCGCTAGAGCGTTTGCAAATTTCAAACAAAAATCTTATTTTTATCAAAACCCTACCTTTTTGTGAATACATTCCCACGCCCCTGGTAGGAGCAGAAGAAAGAATGAAAACTTTCTTGAAAGCTCTTTAAATTACTTATCTAACCAAGGCTTTTTGTTTGACTCACCACCTTCAAATAGTGTGCCGCTAGAGCGTTTGCAAAGTTGAAACAAAAATGTGATTTTTATCAAAACCCAACATTTCTTGATAACACTATTGACACGCCCCTGGTAGGAGTAAAAGAAAGATTGAGGACTTTCCTGAAAGCTCTTCGAATTATCTAACCAATACTGTTTATTTGACTCACCTCGTTCAAATAGTTCGCCGCTAGAGCGTTTGCAAAGTTGAAACAATAATGTGAATTTTCTCCAAACCTAACATTTATTGTGAACACTATTACCGCGTTCCTGGTAGCAGTAGAAGAAAAATTGAAGACTTTCCTGAAAGCTCTTTAAATTATCTAACCAATGCTTTTCATTTGACTCCCCTCGTTCAATTAGTTTGCCGCTAGAGCGTTTGCAAGTTTGAAACAAAAATGTGATTTTTCTCAAAACCCTACATTTTTGTGAACACTATTGTAACGCCCCTGGTAGGAGTAGAAGAAATATTGAGGACTTTCCTAAAAGCACTACAAATTATGTAACCGATGCTTTTATTTGACTCACCTCGTTCAAATAGCTTGCAGCTGAAGCGTTTGCAAAGTTGAAACAAAAATGTGATTTTTATCAAAACCGAACACTTCTTGTGAACACTATTACCACGTTCCTGGTAGGAGTAAAAGAAAGATTGAAGACTTTCCTAAAAACCCTTCGAATTATCTAACAAATACTGTTTGTTTGACTCACCTCGTTCAAATAATTTAGCCGCTTGAGCGTTTGCAACGTTTTAACATTAATGTGAATTTTCTAAAAATCGAACATTTTTTGTGAACATTATTACCACGTTCCTGGTAGGCGTAGAAGAAAGATTGGAGACTTTCCTAAAAGCTCTTTAAATTATGTAACCAATGCTTTTTATTTGACTCACCTCGTTCAAATAGTTTGCCGCTAGAGCGTTTGCAAATTTGAAACAAAAATGTGATTTTTTTCAAAACCCTACATTTTTGTGAACAGTATTGCCACGCCCCTGGTAGGAGTAAAACAAAGATTGAGGACTTCCCTGAAAGCTCTTTAAATTATCTAACGAATGCTTTTATTTGACTCACCTCGGCCAAATAGTTTGCCGCTAGAGCGTTTGAAAAGTTGAAACAAAAATGTGATTTTTATCAAAACCCTACACTTTTTGCGAACACTGTTACCATGCTCTGGGCAGGAGTAGAAGAAAGGACGAAGACTTTCCTGAAAGCTCTTTAAATTATCTAAACAATGCTTTTTGTTTGACTAACCTCGTTCAAATAGTGTGCCGCTAGAGCGTTTGCAAATTTGAAACAAAAATGTGATTTTTATCAAAACCCAAAATTTCTTGTGAACGTTTACCACGTTCCTGGTAAGAGTAGAAAAAAAATTGAAGACTTTTCTGAAAACTCTTTGAATTATCTAACCAATGCTTTTTATTTGACTCACCTCGTTCAAATAGTTTACCGCAAGAGCGTTTGCAAAGTTGAAACAAAAATGTGATTTTTATCAAAACCATACATTTTTGTGAACACTATTGTAACCACACTGGTAGAAGAAATGTGGAGGACCTTCCTGAAAGCCCTTTAAATTATCTAACTAAGACTGTTTGTTTGACTCACCTCTTTCAAACAGTTTAGCCGCTAGACCGTTTGCAAAGTTTAAACAAAAATGTGATTTTTATCAAACCCCAACATTTTTTGTGAACACTATTACCACGTTTCTGAAAGGAGTAGAAGAAAGATTGAAGACTTCCCTGAAAGCTCTTAAATTATCTAAACAATGCTTTTCGTTTGACTCACCTCTTTCAAAGAGCTTAGCCGCTAGAGCGTTTGCAAAGATTTTTATCAAAACCCAACATTTCTTGTGAATACTATTACTACGTTCCTGGTAGGAGTAAAAGAAAGGTTGAAGACTTTCCTGAAAACTCTTCGAATTATCTAACCAATACTGTTTATTTGACCCACCTCTTTCAAACAGTTAACCCGCTAGAGCGTTTGCAAAGTTGAAACCAAAATGTGATTTTTCTCAAAACCCAACATTTCTTGTGACTACTATTACTACGTTCCTGGTAGGAGTAAAGGAAAGATTGAGGACTTTCCTGAAAGCTTTTCGAATTATCTAACCAATACTGTTTATTTCGCTCACCCCGTTCAAACAGTTTGCAACTAGAGCGTTTGCAAATTTGAAACAAAAATGTGGTTTGTATCAAAACCCAACATTTTTTGTGAACACTACTACCACGTTTCTGGTAGGAGAAGAAGAATGATTGAAGACTTTCCTGAAAGCCCTTTAAATTATCTAATCAATGTTTTATGTTCGACTGAACTCGTTCAAATAATTTACCCGCTAGAGCGTTTGCAAATTTCAAACAAAAATCTTATTTTTATCAAAACCCTACCTTTTTGTGAATACTATTCCCACGCCCCTGGTAAGAGCAGAAGAAAGAATGAAAACTTTCTTGAAAGCTCTTTAAATTACTTATCTAACCAAGGCTTTTTGTTTGACTCACCACCTTCAAATAGTGTGCCGCTAGAGCGTTTGCAAAGTTGAAACAAAAATGTGATTTTTCTCAAAACCCAACATTTCTTGTGAACACTATTACTACGTTCCTGGTAGGAGTAAAAGAAAGATTGAGGACTTTCCTGAAAGCTCTTCGAATTATCTAACCAATACTGTTTATTTGACTCACCTCGTTCAAATAGTTCGCCGCTAGAGCGTTTGCAAAGTTGAAACAATAATGTGAATTTTCTCCAAACCTAACATTTATTGTGAACACTATTACCGCGTTCCTGGTAGGAGTAGAAGAAAAATTGAAGACTTTCCTGAAAGCTCTTTAAATTATCTAACCAATGCTTTTCATTTGACTCCCCTCGTTCAATTAGTTTGCCGCTAGAGCGTTTGCAAGTTTGAAACAAAAATGTGATTTTTCTCAAAACCCTACATTTTTGTGAACACTATTGTAACGCCCCTGGTAGGAGTAGAAGAAATATTGAGGACTTTCCTAAAAGCACTACAAATTATGTAACCAATGCTTTTATTTGACTCACCTCGTTCAAATAGCTTGCAGCTGAAGCGTTTGCAAAGTTGAAACAAAAATGTGATTTTTATCAAAACCGAACACTTCTTGTGAACACTATTACCACGTTCCTGGTAAGAGTAAAAGAAAGATTGAAGACTTTCCTAAAAACCCTTCGAATTATCTAACAAATACTGTTTGTTTGACTCACCTCGTTCAAATAATTTAGCCGCTTGAGCGTTTGCAACGTTTTAACATTAATGTGAATTTTCTAAAAATCGAACATTTTTTGTGAACATTATTACCACGTTCCTGGTATGCGTAGAAGAAAGATTGGAGACTTTCCTAAAAGCTCTTTAAATTATGTAACCAATGCTTTTTATTTGACTCACCTCGTTCAAATAGTTTGCCGCTAGAGCGTTTGCAAATTTGAAACAAAAATGTGATTTTTTTCAAAACCCTACATTTTTGTGAACAGTATTGCAACGCCCCTGGTAGGAGTAAAACAAAGATTGAGGACTTTCCTGAAAGCCCTTTAAATTATCTAACGAATGCTTTTATTTGACTCACCTCGGCCAAATAGTTTGCCGCTAGAGCGTTTGAAAAGTTGAAACAAAAATGTGATTTTTATCAAAACCCTACACTTTTTGTGAACACTGTTACCATGCTCTGGGCAGGAGTAGAAGAAAGGATGAAGACTTTCCTGAAAGCTCTTTAAATTATCTAAACAATGCTTTTTGTTTGACTAACCTCGTTCAAATAGTGTGCCACTAGAGCGTTTGCAAATTTGAAACAAAAATGTGATTTTTATCAAAACCCAAAATTTCTTGTGAACGTTTACCACGTTCCTGGTAAGAGTAGAAAAAAAAATTGAAGACTTTTCTGAAAACTCTTCGAATTATCTTACCAATGCTTTTTATTTGACTCACCTCGTTCAAATAGTTTACCGCAAGAGCGTTTGCAAAGTTGAAACAAAAATGTGATTTTTATCAAAACCATACATTTTTGTGAACACTATTGTAACCACACTGGTAGAAGAAATGTGGAGGACCTTCCTGAAAGCCCTTTAAATTATCTAACTAAGACTGTTTGTTTGACTCACCTCTTTCAAACGGTTTAGCCGCTAGAGCGTTTGCAAAGTTGAAACAAAAATGTAATTTTTATCAAAACCCAACATTTTTTGTGAACACTATTACCACGTTTCTGAAAGGAGTAGAAGAAAGATTGAAGACTTCCCTGAAAGCTCTTAAATTATCTAAACAATGCTTTTCGTTTGACTCACCTCTTTCAAAGAGCTTAGCCGCTAGAGCGTTTGCAAAGATTTTTATCAAAACCCAACATTTCTTGTGAATACTATTACCACGTTCCTGGTAGGAGTAAAAGAAAGGTTGAAGACTTTCCTGAAAACTCTTCGAATTATCTAACCAATACTGTTTATTTGACCCACCTCTTTCAAACAGTTAACCCGCTAGAGCGTTTGCAAATTTGAAACAAAAATGTGATTTTTATCAAAACCCTACATTTTTGTGAACACTATTGCCACGCCCTTGGCAGGAGCAGAAGAAATATTGAGGACTTTTCTGAAAGCCCTTTAAATTATCTAACCAATGCTTTTATTTGACTCACCTCGTCCAAATAGTTTGCCGCTAGAGCGTTTGAAATTTGAAACAAAAATGTGATTTCTATCAAAACCCTATATTTTTGTGAACTCTATTGCCACGCCCTTGGCAGGAGCAGAAGAAATATTGAGGACTTTTCTGAAAGCCCTTTAAATTATCTAACCAATGCTTTTTATTTGGCTCACCTCGTTCAAATAATTTGCAGCTAGAGCGTTTGCAAATTTGAAACAAAAATGTGATTTTTATCAAAACCCAACATTTTTTGTGAACACTATTACCACGTTTCTGGTTGGAGTAAAAGAAAGATTGAGAACTTTCCTGAAAGCCCTTTAAATTATCTAACCAATGCTTTTTATTTGGCTCACCTCGTTCAAATAGTTTGCCGCTAGAGAGTTTGCTAATTTGAAATAAAAATGTGATTTTTATCAAAAGACAACATTTTTTGTGAACACTGTTACCACGTTCTTGGCAGGAGTAGAAGAAAGATTGAAGACTTTTCTGAAAACTCTTCGAATTATCTACCCAATACTCTTTGTTTGTCTCACCTCTTTCAAACAGTTTAGCCGCTAGAGCGTTAGCAAAGTTGAAACAAAAATTTAATTTTTATCAAAACCCAACATTTCTTGTGAACACTAATACCACGGTCCTGGTAGGAGTAAAAGAAAGATTGAAGACTTTCTTGAAAACTCTTCGAATTATTTAACCAATACTGTTTGTTTGACCCACCTCTTTCAAACAGTTAACCCGCTAGAGCGTTTGCAAATTTGAAACAAAAATATGATTTTTATCAAAACCCTACATTTTTGTGAACACTATTCCACGCCCCTGATAGGCGTAGAAGAAAGATTGAAGACTTTCCTGAAAGCTCTTTAAATTATCTAACCAATGTTTTTTATTTGACTCACCTCGTTTAAATAGTTTTGCCGCTAGAGCGTTTGCAACGTTGAAACAAAAATGTGATTTTTATCAAAACCCAACATTTTTTGTGAACACTATTACCACGTTTCTGGTAGGAGTAGTACAAATATTGAATGTGGATTTTCTCAAAATCGAACATTTTTGTGAACATTATTACCACGTTCCTGGCAGGCGTAGAAGAAAGATTGGAGACTTTCCTTAAAGCTCTTTAAATTATGTAACCAATACTGTTTATTTGACCCACCTCTTTCAAACAGTTAACCCGTTAGAGCGTTTGCAAATTTGAAACAAAAATGTGATTTTTATCAAAACCCTACATTTTTGTGAACACTATTGCCACGCCCTTGGCAGGAGCAGAAGAAATATTGAGGACTTTTCTGAAAGCCCTTTAAATTATCTAACCAATGCTTTTATTTGACTCACCTCGTCCAAATAGTTTGCCGCTAGAGCGTTTGCAAATTTGAAACAAAAAATGTGATTTCTATCAAAACCATACATTTTTGTGAACACTATTGTAACCACACTGGTAGAAGAAATGTGGAGGACCTTCCTGAAAGCCCTTTAAATTATCTAACTAAGACTGTTTGTTTGACTCACCTCTTTCAAACAGTTTAGCCGCTAGAGCGTTTGCAAAGTTGAAACAAAAATGTAATTTTTATCAAAACGCAACATTTTTTGTGAACACTATTACCACGTTTCTGAAAGGAGTAGAAGAAAGATTGAAGACTTCCCTGAAAGCTCTTCGAATTATCTAACCACTGCTTTTTATTTGACTCACCTGGTTCAAATAGTTTAGCCGCTAGAGCGTTTGCAAAGTTGAAACAAAAATGTGATTTTTCTCAAAACCCAAAATTTTTTGGGAACACTGCTACCACGTTCCTGGTATGAGTAGAAGAAAGATTGAAGACTTTCCTGAAATCTCTTCGAATTATCTAACCAATACTGTTTGTTTGATTCACCTGGTTCAAATAATTTAGCCGCCAGAGCGTTAGCAAAGTTGAAACATTAATGTGAATTTTCTCAAAATCCAACATTTTTGTGAACATTATTACCACGTTCCTGGTAGGCGTAGAAGAAAGATTGAAGATTTTCCTGAGAGCTCTTTGAATTATCTAACCAATGCTTTTCATTTGACTCCCCTCATTCAATTAGTTTGCCGCTAGAGCGTTTGAAAGTTTGAAACAAAAATGTGATATTTATCGAAACCCTACATTTTTGTGAACACTATTGTAACGCCCCTGGTAGGAGTAGAAGAAATATTGAGGACTTTCCTGAAATCCCTTCGAATTATCTAACCAATACTGTTTGTCTGATTCACCTGGTTCAAATAGTTTGCCGCTAGAGCGTTTGCAAAGTTGAAACAAAAATGTGATTTTTATCAAAACCCAACATTTTTTGTGAACACTATTACCACGTTTCTGGTAGTAGTAGAAGAAAGATTGAAGACTTTCCTGAAAGCTCTTTAAATTATCTAACCAATGCTTTTTATTTGACTCACCTCGTTCAAACAGTTTGCCGCTAGAGCGTTTGCAAAGTTGAAATAAAAATGTGATTTTTATCAAAACCCAACACTTTTTGTGAACACTGTTACCACGTTCTTGGCAGGAGTAGAAGAAAGAATGAAGACTTTCCTGAAAGCTCTTTGAATTATCTAACCAATGCTTTTTGTTTGACTAACCTCTTTCAAATATTTTTCCGCTAGAGCGTTTGCAAAATTGAAACAAAAATGTGATTTTTATCAAAACCCAACATTTCTTGTGAACACTTACCACGTTCTTGGTAGGAGTTGAAAAAAAAATTGAAACTTTTCTGAAAACTCTTCGAATTATCTAACCAATGATGTTCGTTTGATTCACCTCGTTAAAATAATTTAGCGCCAGAGCGCTTGCAAAGTTAAAACAAAAATGTGGTTTTTCTCAAAACCCAACATTTTTTGTGAACACTGTCACCACGTTCCTGGTAGGGGTAGAAGAAAGATTAAAGGCAAAGTAGAAGAAAGATTGCAAAGTTGAAACAAAAATGTTATTTTTATCAAAACCCAACATTTCTTGTCAACACTTACCACGTTCCTGGTAGGAGTAGAAGAAAGGTTGTAGACTTTTCTGAAAACTCTTCGAATTATCTAACCAATACTGTTTGTTTGACTCACCGCTTTCTAATAGTTTGCCGCTAGAGGGTTTGCAAAATTGAGACAAAAATGTGATTTTTATCAATACCCAACACTTTTTGTGAACACTGTTACCACGTTCCTGGGAAGAGTACCAAAAAAATTGAAGACTTTTCTGAAAACTCTTCAAATTATCTAACGAATACTGTTTGTTTGATTCACCTCATTCAAATAATTCAGCCGCTACAGCGTTAAAATTATCTAGCCAAAGCTTTTCATTTGACTCACCTCGTTCAATTAGTTTGCCGCTAGAGCGTTTGCAAATTTGAAACAAAAATGTGGTTTTTATCAAAACCCTACATTTTTGTGAACACTATTGTAACGCCCCTGGTGGGAGTAGAAGAAATATTGAGGACTTTTCTGAAAGCTCTTTAAATTATCTAAACAATGCTCTTTGTTTTACTAACCTCGTTCAAATAGTTTGCCGCTGGAGTGTTTGCAAAGTTGAAATAAAAATGTGATTTTTATAAAGACCCAACATTTCTTGTGAACACTTATCACGTTCCTTGTAGGAGTAGAAAAAAAATTGAAGACTTTTCTGAAAACCCTTCGAATTATCTAACCAATGATGTTTGTTTGTTTTACCTCGTTCAAATAATTCAGTCGCTAGAGCGTTGAAACAAAATGTGATTTTTATCAAAACCCTACGATTTTTGCGAATATTATTGCCACGTTCCTGGTAGGAGTAGAAGAAATATTGAGGACTTTCCTGAAAACTTTTCGAATTATCTAACCAATGCTTTTTATTTGACTCACCTCGTTCAATTAGTTTGCCGCTAGAGGGTTTGCAAATTTGAAACAAAAATGTGGTTTTTATCAAAACCCTACATTTTTATGAACACTATTGTAACGCCCCTGGTGGGAGTAGAAGAAATATTGAGGACTTTTCTGAAAGTTCTTTAAATTATCTAAACAATGCTCTTTGTTTTACTAACCTCGTTCAAATAGTTTGCCGCTAGAGCGTTTGCAAATTTGAAACAAAAATGTGATTTTTATAAAACCCCAACATTTCTTGTGAACACTTATCAGGAGTAGAAAAAAAATTGAAAACTTTTTTGAAAACTCTTCGAATTATCTAACCAATGCTGTTTGTTTGTTTCACCTCGTTCAAAAATTTAGCCGCTTGAGCGTTAAAATTATCTAACCAATGCTTTTCATTTGACTCACCTTGTTCAATTAGTTTGCCGCTAGAGCGTTTGCAAATTTGAAACAAAAATGTGGTTTTTATCAAAACCCTACATTTTTGTGAACACTATTGTAACGCCTCTGGTAGGAGTAGAAGAAATATTGAGTTCTTTCCTGAAAGCTCTTTAATTTATCTAACCAATGTTTTATATTTGACTCACCTCGTTCAAACAGTTTGCCGCTAGAGTTTGCTAAGTTGAAACAAAAATGTGATTTTTATCAAAACCCACGTTTTTTGTGAACACTATTACCACGTTTCTGGTAGGAATAAGAGAAAGACTGAGGACTTTCCTCAAAGCCCAATGCATTATATTTGACTCACCTCGTTCAAATAGTTTGCCGCTTGAGCGTTTGCAAGTTGAAACAAAAATGTGATTTTTATCAAAACCCTACATTTTTTGTGAACACTGTTACCACGTTCTTGGTAGGAGTAGAAGAAAAAGTGAAGACTTTCCTGAAAACCCTTCGAATTATCTAACCAATACTGTTTGTTTGATTCACCTCATTCAAATAATTCAGCCGCTAGAGCGTTGAAAGAAAAATGTGATTTTTCTCAAAACCCTACACTTTTTGTGAACACTATTACCACGTTCTTGGCAGGAGCAGAAGAAAGAATGAAAACTATGCTGGAAGCCCTTTAGATTATTTAACCAATGCTTTCATTTGACTCACCTCGTTCAAAAAGTTTGCCGCTAGAGCGTTTGCAAAGGTGAAAAAAAATGTGATTTTTATCAAAACCCAACACTTTTTGAGATCACTGTTACCACATTCTTGGCAGAAGTAGAAAAAAAATTGAAGAATTTTCTGAAAATTCTTCGAATTTTCTAACCAATGCTGTTTGTTTGATTCACCTCATTCAAATAAATCAGCCGCTAGGGCGTTAAACTTATCTAACCAATGCTTTTATTTGACTCACCTCGTTCAAATAGTTTGCCGCTAGAGCGTTTGCAAAGTTGAAACAAAAATGTGATTTTTATCAAAATGGTAGGAGTAAAAGAAAGATTGAAGACTTTCCTGAAAACTCTTCGAATTATCTAACCAATACTCTTTGCTTGATTCACTTCATTCAAATAATTTAGCCGCTTGAGCGTTAAACTTACGTAACCAATGCTTTTCATTTGACTCACCTGGTTCAATTAGTTTGCCGCTAGAGCGCTTGCAAATTTGAAACAAAATGTGGTTTTTATCAAAACCCTAAATTTTTGTGAACACTATTGCCACGCCCCTGGTAGGAGTAGAAGAAAGATTGAAGACTTTCCTGAAAAGTCTTCGAATTATCTAACCAATACTGTTTGTTTGATTCACCTCACTCAAATAATTTAGCCGCTTGAGCGTTAAAATTACCTAACCAAGGCTTTTTATTTGACTCACCTCGTTCAAATAGTTTGCCGTTTAAGCGTTAACAAAGTTGAAACAAAAATGAGATTTTTATCAAAACCCAACATTTTTTGTGAACACTATTACCACGTTTCTGATAGGAGTAGAAGAAAGATTGAAGACTTTCCTGAAAGCTCTTTAAATTATCTAAACAATGCTTTTCGTTTGACTCTCCTCTTTCAAACAGTTTAGCCGCTAGACCGTTTGCAAAGTTTAAACAAAAATGTGATTTTTATCAAACCCCAACATTTCTTGTGAACACTTTTACCACGTTCCTGGTAGGATTAAATGAAATATTCAAGACTTTCCTGAAAACTCTTCGAATTATCTAAACAATACTGTTTGTTTGCCTCACCTCTTTAAAGCAGTTTAGCCTCTAGAGCGTTTGCACATTTGAAACAAAAATGTAATATTTATCAAAACCCTACATTTTTGTGAACACTATTGCCACGCACCTGGTAGGTTCAGAAGAAATATTGAAGACTTCCTGAAAGCTCTTTAAATTATGTAACCAATACTTTTCATTTGACTCACCTGGTTCAAATAGTTTGCCGCTAGAGCGTTTGCAACGTTGAAACAAAAATGTGATTTTTATCAAAACTCAACATTTTTTGCGAACGGTATTGCCACGTTTCTGGTAGGAGTGACAGAAAGATTGAGGTCTTTCCTGAAAGCCCTTTAAATTATCTAACCAATGCTTTTTATTTGCCTCACCTCGTTCAAATGGTTTGCCGCTAGAGTGTTTACAAAGTTGAAACAAAAATGTGATTTTTATCAAAACCCAACATTTTTTGTGAACACTATTACCATGTTCCTGGTAGGAGCAAAAGAAAGATTTAAGACTTTTCTGAAAACTCTTCGAATTATCTAACCAATACTGTTTGTGCGACTCACCTCTTTCAAACAGTTTAGCCGCTAGAGCGTTTGCAAGTTGAAACAAATATGTAATTTTTGTCAAAACCAAACATTTCTTCTGAACACTATTACCACGTTCATGGTGGGAGTAAAAAAAGATTGAAGACTTTCCTGAAAACTCTTCGAATTACCTAACCAATACTCTTTGTTTGCCTCACCTCTTTCAAACAGTTAACCCGCTAGAGCGTTTGCAAATTTGAAACAAAAATATGATTTTTATCAAAACCCTACATTTTTGTGAACACTATTGCCACGCCCCTGGTAGGCGTAGAAGAAAGATTGAAGACTTTCCTTTAAAGCTCTTTAAATTATCTAACCAGTGCTTTAATTTTACTCATCTCGTTCAAATAGTTTGCCGCTAGAGTGTTTACAAAGTTGAAACAAAAATGGGATTTTTTTCAAAACCCAACATTTTTTGTGAACACTATTACCACGTTTCTGATAGGAGTAGAAGAAAGATTGAAGACTTTCCTGAAAGCTCTTTAAATTATCTAAACAATGCTTTTCGTTTGACTCTCCTCTTTCAAATAGTTTGCCGCTAGAGCGTTTGCAAAGTTGAAACAAAAATGTGATTTTTATCAAAATCCAACACATCTTGTGAACACTGTTGCCATGTTCTTGGCAGGAGTAGAAAAAAATTGAAGATTTTTCTGAAAACTCTTCGAATTACCTAACCAATGCTGTTTGTTTGATTCACCTCGTTTAAATAATTTAGCCGCTAGAGCGTTTGCAAAGTTGAAACAAAAATGTGATTTTTCTCAAAACCCAACATTTTTTGCGAACACATTTTGCCACGTTCCTGGTAAGAGTAGAAGAAAGATTGAAGACTTTCCTGAAAGCTCTTTAAATTATCTAACCAATGCTTTTTATTTGACTCACCTCGTTCAAATAGTTTGCCGCTAGAGCGTTTGCAAATTTGAAACAAAAATGTGATTTTTATCAAAACCCTACATTCTTTGTGAACACTGTTGTCACGTTTCCAGTAGGAGTAGAAGAAAGATTGAAGACTTTCCTGAAAACTCTTTAAATTATCTAACCAACGCTTTTTATTTGACTCACCTCTTTCAAATAGTTTGCCGCTAGAGCGTTTGCAACGTTGAAACAAAATGGTGATATATATCTGAACCCTACATTTTTGTGAACACTATTGCCACGCCCCTGGTAGGAGTAAAAGAAAGATTGAGGACTTTCCTGAAAGCCCTTTAAATTATCTAACCAGTGCTTTTATTTTACTCATCTCGTTCAAATAGTTTGCCGCTAGAGTGTTTACAAAGTTGAAACAAAAATGTGACTTTTATCAAAACCCTACATTCGTTGTGAACACTGTTGCCACGTTTCCGGTAGGAGTAGAAGAAACACTGAAGACTTTCCTGAAAGCTCTTCGCATTACACCGGTCAACAAAAAAAATATTTTTTTTGGATTTCTGTTCTTATGCTTGAATTCTGATTCTAGACATTGAAAACCACTTAAATAATAATCTTTTGTTCTTAATGTTTGCTTTGGGCTGATCTACATCGATAAATATATTTTAATTTATTTCATAAGTCGAAGATGGCAGCACTTTGATTATCCAGAAAGTAAACAGTATTATTATTTGAAAGAGGCACAGTAGTGAATATTAACCTGTTTATTATAGCTGTAACAACAATATTGGAAGTAAAAAATTTGCTTTATCAACAAATTTGAAACGTTGCGAAGCCTATGAAGCCTATTTTAACCTAAAAGTCAGTAATCAAAATGAAATTTGGGTACCTCACTTCGCCTGCGTTAATTGTAAAAATACTTTAGAAGGTAAGAAACAAAATCGAAAAATTGCTCTAATTTCTACGAAAGCAAACTTAAACCGGAAAATTTTTTTCCCTTGTTTTTGTCATAGGAGAAACTAAAATTTAACATGTAGATGTCAGACTCAAAAATCGTGTTGACCGGTGTTATATTAGGCTCTACGAGGTGTGTTTAAAAAGTATCGCGAATTTTGTGTTTTTTCAAAAATTATTTATTTATTCATGAATATCTATTTTGTCCCCTTCAAAGTAATCCCCATGAGATATTACACACTTGTGCCAACGGTTTTTCCAATCTTCAAAGCACTTAAAAAAATCACTTTTTTTTAACTTCTTCAGCTCCTCCTTCGATGCCGTCTTTATCTCGTCAAGAGAAGCGTAACGTCGTCCTTTTATGGGCCTCTTCAGTTTAGGGAACAAGAAAAAGTCACAAGGGGCCAGATCTGGGGAATACGGTGGCGCGGCATCATTAGTGTGTTGTTTTTGGCCAAAAAGTCTCGCACAAGCAACGCTGTGTGAGCAGGGGCGTTATCGTGGTGCAAAAGCCAATTTTTGTTCTCCCACAAGTCCGGGCGTTTCTGGCGGATTGCTTCGCGCAAATTGCGCATAACTTGCATTCCTTATTGACCGTTCTTCCCTGTGGCAAGAACTCATGATGCACCACGCCCCCGCAATCGAAGAAAACTGTAGTTACGATTCGCGATACTTTTTGAACACACCTCGTATGTATTTATTATAGCTCTTGTGCTTACTGGCTTGAAGTTACAAATTGAATTTAAACGTTTGATAAAATTGGTGACGCATTCATTGTTTATTTCTTTGTTTTCTTTATTATAGACCAGTGGTTCCCAAACTTATTTTGTCTACTGCCCACTTTGAGAATTAATATTTTTTTAGCGCCCCCATTTTTTCACCTATTTAAAAACCACTATAACTTCAAATTAAATTAATTAATTATTGTGACCTATATATGTATATTAACGGAGAATTCTAAACGAAACTTTTACTATAGCCCGCAACTTGAATCCTGAGCGCAGTAGGTAACATACAACGGCGCTTACCTCACAAGGTAACTCTTATGAGCTCCACCTGACAATAAAAATGAAATCATAGTATTAAATCAGAGAATCTTTTACTAAAAATAAAACTAAAATAATCGATCCTTATATAAAAACTGATGTGAAGGATGTTGTTTAATTAGTTTGTTAATATCAAGTTCCAATTGACTCAATAACAGTCGCAAGTCGCCACGTTCGGTACAAAGCAAATGATTTCTCTTTTTAGTAAGCAGTGTTGTCACAGCACTAAATTTACGTTCACACAAATATTACGATGGGAATGCTATCAAGAATCGTTGAACGATTGACCACAATCCAGGGTACAATTGCGGGATCGGTTTTGTAGCCAAAATTTTTGGTAACCAAAACAACGAACGGTTGAAATCTTCGTCCTTAGTAACACAAAGCTGATAAAATAATCTATCATTCAAAGAGCTGTTAGGGATTTTATTGAATGCTTTGATGGCATATTGCAGTGATTGAAATAGTTTTCACTTAAGTTTCTAGCAACTAAATGTTGTCTATGAATAACGCAATATACACCAAGGACATCTGGAATTTTATTTTTTAAGTACGCTATGAAGCCTTTATGGCTGGAGCGCCATCCGTTGCAACTAAAATAATATTTTTCAAAGGACCGTAGCAACTGGAATAATATTTTTCTCATTCTCATCGCAAAACTTTTCCAATATATTGAATATGGTTTCGCCTTTTTTATCGGTCTCTAAATTTCTAACAAATAATAGTTCTTCACACATTTTCTCATCTTTAATTAACGTAAGACAACAACAATGCTGGTAGAGTGGACTCATCGAGCTGAATTGAGAATTGACTTGTCCTCAGGTGATCGCACAATGATTCTTCAATGTTTTCAACCATTTTATCAATTCGTCTTTGCACAGAATTATTACTCAAATGAATTTTTCGGATAATATCTGCGGCCGGTTTATGAAGCACAGTAGTTATTACTTCATTTTATTTATTTATTTATTAGGAGCAATATACAAAGCAATATCAAACCTAATATTAAAAATAAAAGAGTACGAGCTATTAAAACCATCGACTTCTGAACAAACAAATATCTTAGGTTACCAGCTAAATATAAAGTTATATTTTATTTCGTAAGTAACAATCAGTAATAAAATTATAAATGCTTATAATATTTGCAAACGAAGGAAGTTTTAACAATTCTTGATAGTTTTAACAATTCTTGATAGTTTGGAAAAAATTTGTGCCTAATACTCGCTAAAGCCGAACATTCATTAAAGATGTGGTAATGTCATAGCGTGCTTGCACAGAGAGGGCAAGATGCTTTTACTTTGCCATTAAGGAGGTGCTGATATGTAAGTTGTGTGGTCAATCTTTAGACGTGTGAAGATGGTAGCTTGTAGGCAAGATATATTCCTGGGATATACAACTTTTGTCTTTGTGGGATTGAAGGTAGAGTACCAATGGTCGAAACGTTTCCATTCCGTGTGTTTAATTTCGTGAACGTCGCGGTCCAGCATATTACAAAGGTCGTTTCTGTCATGTGGCTCATATTGTAGGGTTGGCGCTCATTCAAAAAACCGAGCTGCGTGGTCTGCATGTTCATTTTCCATAATACCAACATGTCCTGATACCCAGAGTAGTGCAACTTTATGACTGTATTTAACGCACAGGTCACGAATATTCGAGATAAGTGAGGTAGTGTTGCGAACGTTACAAACAGCAGATAGACAAGAAAACCTGTCCGAGCAAATAACAAATTTGCCTTTGCTATGTATCGCATATTCTAATGCTT
>CM050322.1:67187256-67213280 GCA_027475135.1 Bactrocera correcta
AAGTCCATGTACATCTGAAGAAGCTACACGCTCGAAGCAAGGTGCTACGAAACAAAAAAGGGGGAAGACATTCTGAGAGTGACTGTCTAATAAAATATTGCAATCGATTTGCTTCTTCGCCGATTCAAGAAAATTCTGAATCTGCGCTAGAAATAAAAAGCCAAACAGATGAAAATTTTTGGACACGTCTCCAGACTGCATATGACGCAATTGTAGGTACTGACGATTCAGATCTACCAGAACACTTTAAATCATCTGCGTACGCCAAATTTGAAAACTGCTTATACCAGTATGAAGACAGAAAAATTATGATCGCAGATCAGCTAAAATTAATTAAAGCAGTTGCACCTACTCCACCTCCGAGAGTAGAGCTGCCACAAATTCAAAATCAAGTAGCAAGTTCAGGTATCCACCTTAAGGTGCCCGCTTGTGACACTGAAATTTTCCATGGTGGTTATGAACAATGACCGTACTTCCTTCGTCCTTCAAATGCTCAAAAGTTGTATCACCTCAGATACAAAACAAAAGGTCAAGCAGGCGTCATCATAAAACAGTTCACATTAAATGACGACAATTTCCATTTGGCTTGGGAAGCTCGGAGATCAAGGTACGAAAAGGAACGAATACTGGTAGACAAGAAAATAACGATATTAATGAACTTGCCCAAAATTCAAAAGGAAACAAGTGAAGAATATATGAAACTTCAATCCACTGTTTCCAACTGTTTGTCGGTTTTAGCGACACAAAATATTCCCACAGACAATTGGGACCCAATTCTGAAAAATATATGCACCGCCACATTATCAGAAAAATCGTTATTGCTATGGGAACAATCTCTCTCATCAAGGAAAAAATGCCGCACGTGGCAGCAAGTGCAAGATTTCCTAACTACCCAGTATGAAATCGCAGAAAGAGTTGATAAAAAAATAATTAAACCAAAAGGTATTTCCCATGACCTTAATAGAAGCTTCCAAAGATCCCAAGCCAGTAGCAACAACAATTCAAATAGGAGCTTATTCAAAAATCAAACGTTCACATCTGAATAATACAAACAAACGTCATGCGAACTGTGCACAGGGGGACATAAACTGAAATCTTGCGAGAAATTTAAGAAATTAAATATAGTTGACCGAAACAATTTTGTAAAGTCAAAAAGACTTTGAACAAACTGCTTATCACATGCACACATGCTTAAAGATTGTGAAAGTAAATTTAATTGCGTTTATTGCCATAAACGACATCATTCGATGTTACACATTACCAAATTTTCCAGCCCACCCCCAAACAGCGCAAACACAAAAAGAGCAATAGGTTTAGTTGCAACAACAAATTCAGAAAACTGCCAAGAAACACCATGCTGCTCAAAGGCATTAAAAACCCAAACGCTACATACAGTCGTCTCCATCGAACACCGAGAAGAGCTGTTTAAACTCAGGGCCTTAAAATACCAAGGATCGCAACGATCATTTATTGCGTCTAGGGCACAAAATAGGCTACAACTGCCTACAAAATTAGCCAATTTTTAAATTACGGGAATGGGCGGAAGAGTAGTTTAAACTCCAATAAAATTTTCCCCATTACCCTAATTTCCTCCCAAGCAGATAAGCGCATTCAAGCAGAAGCTATTGTCTTACCGCAATTAACAAACATGCTTCCAAGCTATCATATAAATAGCAAGCAGTGGCAAAAGGTTTCAAACCTTAAGTTAGCAGACCCCAACCGCTCAAATAGATCTTCTATTAGGCAGCGATCTCATGCCACAGATAATACTCGAAGGTATTGGGAAAACACTTCTGGCGCAAAATACCATTTTCGGATGAGTCCTAAGTGGACTAGTTGCGGAATCAGTTGCAACGACGACAACTCAGGTTGAGGAAATCTCTAACGAATACCTCAATTCGCAATTAAGGAAGTTTTGGGAGCTAGAGGAACTCCCCCCCGTATCAATCACAACTCCTGAAGATCGGTATTGTGAGGATTTTTATAAAACCACAACTACTCGATCAGAAGATGGCCGGTACGTCGTTCGACTACCACGAAAGCCAGAATTTCCCCGCACACTCGCCTTAGGTCATTCCCGCACCTCTACTATCCAACAGTTTTTAAGTATGGAAAAAAACCTACAAAAAAAAAAGGCTGAAAGCAGAATATGATAGGGTCGTAGAAGAATACCTCCATTTAGACCATATGGAGGAAATCACCGCTGGCGAAAAAATCACACAAAGTAAATACTACTCATTTTATTTTCCCCATCATGCAGTTGTAAAGCCAGACAAAAAAACCACAAAGGTGAGAGTTGTCTTCAATGCGTCAAAGTCCACTAGTTCGGGAAATTCCCTAAATGACTTTTTATTTACGGGACCCACGCTTCAGCCAGATCTAATGCTGCTTATCTTAAAGTGGCGTATCTTCAAGTAGGTATTCAACGGGAAGTCGAGAAAATGTATAGACAAATAGTCGTACATAAAGACGATCAAGATTTTCAACGAATTATTTTCAGAAAATCACCCACTAGTCCACTACGCGACTTTAAGTTAAAAACAGTTACCTTTGGCGCCAACTGTGCTCCATACTTAGCCATTGGAACACTACACGAACTGGCAAAAGACGCAAAGTCAGAATTTACTCTGCCACAATCTTCCACAGGCATAGGAGTCACTAGCACAAGTGAAACAAGCGCTCAATACAGCAGAGATTCCGTTGAAAAAGATAACGGCGAACCACCGTAATATTTTAAAGGACATACCTAACGAAAATCTATTAGACACTAATTTCCTTAAATTCGAAAAGAAAAGCATAACAAAAACTTTGGGAATACAATGAAATGCGATATCTGACCAGTTTTTATAACAATGAGCCAAATTTTATCCTCGGTGGCAAAACTTTTCGACCCTGCAGGATGGCTTTCGCCAGTTATGATACAAGCAAAACTTCTAAAAAAGGAATTGTGGCTAGACGGAACTGACTGGGATGAACAAGTGAAACCACTTCGTTTAGAAAAGTGGTTCCAGTTCGCGTGTTATCTGAATGATATCTCACAAATACAAATCCCACAATGGATAAATTATGCCCCAGAGCACAAAGTCAAACTACATTGCTTCTGTGACGCCTCTGAGAAGGCAAACTGTGCCACCATCTAAGTTAATGGTTGCCGCCAGATGATTAACAACATGCTGTTTTGAATGGTGAAGTTGAACTCCAATTTCTTTATTAAACACATTTCTTTTATACAGAATTTGCTTATTTACTATAAACTTACATATGTACGAATTCTTACTTACTAGTACTTATTTCTATATACTCTATAATGATAACGTAAGCAATAATTATAGCGAAACAGCAAACCTCAGTGTGGTCGAGAAACGGCTCACATTGCGGCGGCACGGCTTCCGTTCTGGTTTAGTGTCGACGAAATGTGCTGTTGTTGTAATTTTTGGAAATTAACTTTATTGAGCAATGATACTGTATATTTACGGAATATTGCTGAATTGAGTAATATCAGTATATTTTGCTAGCAACGACAACTTTGTTGTTGTACATTTTGTTAGCTATGCTAGCTGTGATAACTCCCCCTTTCTTAAGCATCAGCGTCTCGCTGATTAAGAATTATTGGCTACTGAAAGCTGTGGTAATCTATTATTGGTGAAATAAGAAATGAATTTCTGGTTTTTGGTTTGAGTATGATATATAAAACTAATGATAGTGTTACTGTAACAAGAATTGCTAAGAAGCTTGAGCTAATTGAAATAATGTTTTTTGATGTTATTCGTTGTAGTTCATTTACATTATTTAAATGTAGTTTATGTGAGTAGTTTAAGTCTAATTTCATTTAATTTTCCGTTAGGTTATTCTGAAGTATTGCGGGCAAGATTTGGTAGGAACATGTTTGCCAGATTGTGTAGTAAGGTAAGAGTCTACGGAGTAAATGTCAGTTAGTTTTTTAAATGTGATTTATGAATAACAGAAAGACTTTATACTTTAGTAGTTATTGTGACGGTATTGTCTTTAGCGACTTTTTTCTTTTTTAAAAACAACAAAAATAAGTCAAAAATAAGGAATTACGAACCTGGTGATACTATATTTAAAAAGAACTAACAAATTATTTTCCCTTTAAGTTGTTAGTTCTTTTTAAATATAGTATCACCAGGTTCGTAATTCCTTATTTTTGACCTATTTTTGTTGTGATAATTTAGTGTATTTTTTTGGTTTCTGGCTATTTCATTTCGAAGGTCAGAATTAATTATCTCCTTAAAGTTTGTTAAAACTTGCTAGTTGATTCTCTGTGTTCTTCCAAAGAAAATATCAGCTGGTTTCCTTTTCGTAACTGAATGTATCGTGTTATCATATCTGTCAACGGCAATGTTGACAATTTTGTAATAGAGTAATCAGGATATTCCACTTGGAGACATCTGATTATTTCAATAATAGTGGAATGCACACGTTCTATCGCACCATTGACTTCGCTTTTCTGAGGTAGTGCTAGATAGATTTCAATTCCTAATCCTTCTAAATAGTTCAGAGTTATTGGCTTATAAAGCTGCCTTCATTGTCCATGACCATAGTCTTTGGTACAGTGAAATAGTGTAGAAGCTTTATCAATTTATCCCTGATATGCAGTACTGATTTATTTTTTATCATGAAAAATTTTACAATCTTAGTGAATTTGTCAACGCACGAGATATATTTTTCGCCGGACATTTCTATAATGTCGATATGTAGTATTTCTGTTGGATACGAAGGTATGGGTGTTGCCTGTAACTTGGGTTTTTGTGGATGCCGGTCGTACTTATTACATCCGCAAATTTCACATGATTTAGTATATTTTTTAATAAGTTTAGTCATTTGTGGAAAATAGTATTTTTCCAATATCTGGTCTTTATTTTCTTTACCATTGCGATGGGCTCTTTTGTGTTCTTGTTCTATTATTTTAAATTTGACGTCTTCGTCTGCGATATCGGTAACTACTTTCTGTGTTATCCTGATACGAAATTGTGAGAAATTTTCTTGATATATTTGCTGTAGTAATGAAATATATTCCTCTTGGATTTTAATTCCATTGATTATGTTTGGGTTTAGAACGCTTTTTATGATTTTACTTAGGTTTTCTTTATCGTAAACTTCACTTTTAATGAGGTGTCTGTGGAAGCTTGGATGAGGTTCTTCGTGTGTAATTTCCTCCTTTCCTTCTGTAAATATAACTTGATTTTTAAATACGTTAATTGGAGCTTCACAGTGAGGAATGAGCTTTGAGCTATCCTCTTCTGCGCTATGTTGTGTATTTTCATCTGTGGATGTTAGCGTATTAACTTCTATTGGCAGCCGTGATAACGCATCGACGACTACGTTTGTTTTCCCTGGTTTGTAAATTAGTTTATAATTATATTCTTCTATCCTTGCTTTCCACCTTTTTAACTTGGCATTGTTATTACTGTTGCTTAGTGCAAACGTCAGTGGTTGGTGATCAGTACGAATTTTTATTTCTTTAGCTCCATACAGGTAAGTCCTTAATTTGTCGAGGGACCATACTATGGCGAGCATTTCTTTCTCTATTGTCGAGTAATTCCCTTCGGTTTTGTTAAGTGATCTAGAGATGTAAGCTATGGGTCTGTCTTGACCGATTGTCCCTTGTGAAAGGACTGCTCCGATTGCAGTATTGGAAGCATCTGTCGTCAGAATAAAGGGTTTGTGGAAGTCTGGGAATGCCACAATTTCAGAAGTTGTAAGCAAATATTTTATGTCATTAAATTAGTTTAGTTAAATTTGTAAGTGGCTTGACAATTTTTGCAAAGTCTTTTATAAATCTCCTATAATACGATGCTAAGCCCAGGAAACCTTTTAATTCTTTAAGGTTAGCAGGTGCGGGAATTTTTTAATAGCGGATATTTTGTCAGGATCTGGCAAAATACCTTCGCCGGTAACGATGTGACCTAGAAAAATTTACTTCTGTTCTAAAAAATTTGGATTTTTCCAGATTGACTTTTAAATTTGATTTGTACAAAAGCATATTCAATATTTGTGTTCCTTTTTAGTTTTTCCCTTTATTATAATGTCATCGATATAAACGTAGCAGGCTTTTCCTATAAGCGTTTTGAGAACATCATTGATCATTCTCTGAAAAATAGAAGGGGCATTTTTAAGACCGAATGGCAACCTAGTAAATTCATATTTACCATTGGCTGTCGAAAAAGCTGTCTTTTCTTTGTCCTTTCCTTCATCCTGATTTGGTAGAATCCGGATGTAAGGTCGAGTGTAGTAAAATACTTACATTCGCCTAAGCTAGCGAGAGTGTTGTTTATATCAGGTATTGGATAGGAATCAGGTATAGTTATTGCATTTAGTCGTTTGAAATCAACAACTACTCTATACTTATTTTCTCCTGATGGGCCTGTTTTTTTGGAACAATCCACAATGGGGAATTATACGGACTCTTTGAGGGCCTTATTACACCATTGTTTAGAAGTTCTTTTACTTGTTTTTCTATGTACTTCGCCCCGTAGGTTGTGGCTAAATGAGTAGCGACGTCGCATCACATCTGCATCAATTCATCACACCGAATCGACTAATCACCTCATCACGCGAGCGAACACCACACATTAACACACATACACGCACATGCACCCAAACGCGATGACATTCTGCAGTCTAATTATAACAAGCATCGCTTTTCGCAGCATCCCGGTTCCCGTTCGCTACCCGCATCTATATTTTTATAAAGTTTTCCCTTAATTTAAATTAATTTTCATAATAACTTTCCTCAAGGTGTATATATATATAATATATATTTAACGGTCTGAAACCTAGTGTTTAGTAAATTGAAATTCATTGTATAATAGTTTAATAGTTTAAGTTCAATGTACATGGTCCTTCGAGCCATAAAGAAAGGCACTGTGGCTAAATAAAGTCAAAACAACAAAAAAAAAAAACAAAGATTTCGAAAAAAAAAGTTAATAACAGTTTTAACCTGTGAGAAAGTGCGGTAAAAAAAACCGAAAAGGTTATAATAAGTGACAAAACTAAATAAAACAGCAAACAACAAAGAACATACACAAAAACCAGTTTTGGATAGCAGCAAGTGCAGTGAAAGAAAAAAAAAAAGGAAAATATAGTACATACATGTACACATATGTATGCATGTATTTATAATATACTGCGCTAGAAAAAGTACATGTACATATATAAAAAAGATAAAAATATTAAACAAATAAATAAAAGTGCAGTGCAAAAAGCATAAAAATACGTATATATACATACATATATAATCAAAAAATAAAAATTTACAAACTTTAATTGCTGCGCCTAGGCCACCACAAAACAAATATAATAAAAATAGATTATTAATAAGTTTTTGAAAAAAAAAATAAATAATAAAATAAATAAACAAAATTTTAGGAAAAAAATTATAATTTACTAATGTTACAAAATTTTATATAAAATTTTCCAGTGCTGTGACTATTATTAATAATAATAACAGATGACACACAAAGTGTCAAACATAAATCGGGCGCGGTCTAACAATAAAAATAGCAAAAATTATAAAACAAATTGGGCGCGGTCTAACAAAAAATAGAAAAAAATCGCAAAAATTATAACATAAATCGGGCGCGATATAAAAAAAAACAAAAAAAAAACCAACATAACAATGAACGCATACCTACATGCATACATACTCTACAAAGGAGGAAATTAGGAAAGGAACATTAAACACAGGAGGAAATAGGAGAACACTAAACACGGGCGGAAACCGAAAGCGGATAATATAAAGATTATATAAATACATACATATATGTACTATATTCTCCCCAAAACCCCCTTGAGGCGAGACAAAGTAAGTCGTTTCGATTTTTTATGCCCATATGTAAATATATCATCCATATATATATATTTTTATAAATACCAAAGGAAATCATTTACTGCCTTCTAAGATTACCCTTGTGTACATAAACACACCCACTACAACAGAAAACAAAGATATTATATTCAAGTATGTACTTGCAAATCTTCCCAGCAATACCTCTGATTCTTCAAACAGTAAGCAGGATTGCATAAAATAGGTAAGCGAAATACATAAAAAACAAAATTTCCAATGCGAGAATAAATACAAACATACATATTTACATATGCACTTACCCAAAGCATACTTAAAATACATAAATGCAACAAACATAAATCTGTACTTACAAACTCATACAAACAAATTAATATTAATATTAATATATATTAACATTAATATATTGAAGCATATACCTGCTAATCCGCAAGTGCAGAGGTTAATGACCTGCACATTGTTCATTTTCTTTTCGCGCTAAATTCTGATCACGCAAATATAAGCACATATGTATATACTTATATGATATACGTACTGTATACATATATTCGGTATTCATTTTGCATACGCTACATACCCTGATTTAGGGGGTATATCCGAAACATAAAAACTATAACAAATCTTAAATTATTAGAAGCTGCGATAATAGCTTAATTACAAACAATAAGCGGTGCGGAATTTAAGAAAAAAAAATTAATAAATAATAAAATCTTATTAACGACAAATATATTAGTACATACTTATATAGTACGTACTCTAAGCCCGTATAGGCAAATATTATTTAACAATATCTCCTTGTTCTTTGTATTACAAAAACAAGCGGGATTAAATATTTATTGAAATTTAGCACAGCATATGCACGTCAATACGCACATAGCGGGCACATATATGTACAAAGGTTATTGACCTCGTATACCGTCTGTACGAGTACTTATATACAAGGACATACGGATAAATCCGTAATATAAAATATATAAAAATAAATATAAAATCGCAACTATTTAAATACAATTTAAATACAATAGTGCTGTTAACAAAAACAATTAACGCGCATTTTAGTAAATTTACGGGAATAACAACTCTTACTTAAAAGAGTTTTCGGTTTTCGGTATTTATCAGAAATATCTCATCAAATTTTAATTCTAAATTCTTATTTATTCTAAATGAGCACAGATTCAAAAGAATCTAAATCAGGTCAGTTTCTTACCATTCCAAAAATGGCTGACGACGATAAACAAAGCACACCTGCAGAAGCTACACGCTCTAAGCACAGTACAAAGCAAAAGAGACCAAAAGATCATATAATATCGAAATTTATCACTGAAAGTGACAGCTTTATAAGATATTGCACCCGGTTTCAAGCTTCCCCTATTATTGACATTACGGAATCAGTTTTAAATATAAAATTAGAAAGTGTTAACAATCTATGGGCACGCCTTCTGGCAGCGTACGATACAGTACTAGATACTGACGACGCAGAACTCCCAGAAAACACAAAAGCTTCGACGACAGCCAAGTGTGATAACTGCCGTGATCAGTACGAGTTGACAAAGGGAATGATAACTGAACAAATAAGTTTAGTAAGGCCAAGTAGAGCCACTACTCCCCCTCCCAGAGTAGTTACAACACAAAAAGAAGACCTAGATAAAGGCATGTACCTAAAGGTACCAGCTTGTGATACTGAAGTTTTCAATGGATGTTATGACCAGTGGCCGTCCTTCCGGGACATTTTCACTGCTGTTTATACAAACCATCCTAAAATTTCACAAGCACAAAAGCTATACCATCTCAGGTATAAAACAAAAGGGGAAGCAGGCAGTATCGTCAAGCAATTCGCTTTAAATGACGAAAATTTTAAACTGGCTTGGGAAGCTCTTGTTGAAAGGTACGAAAATGAAAGGGTTATGATAGAAAACTCAATAAAAACTTTATTGCATTTGCCAACAATCCAACAAGAAACTAGCCAGGAATTTCAAAACTTACACTCCACAGTGACAAATTGTCTATCAGTGTTAAAAACACAAAATGTATCCACAGAATTGTGGGACCCTATTATAGTAACCATTTCCGCAGAAACACTGCCTGATGCTGTGTTACTACGATGGGAACAATCACTAGTGGAAAGGAAAATAATGCCCACCTGGCAACAGATGAAAACATTCCTCACTGCTCAATACGAGATAGCTGAGCGAATAGACAAAAAAACTATAAAGCCAAAAAGTCATCAAAATGACTCAAAAAAAAATTGTTCAAACCAGTAATAACATGCAATATAATAGACACGTCAATAAAAGTCACACATTCGTGTCAAATCAAAGTAGTCAATAGCAATCATTGTGTGAACTCTGTAAGGGAGGTCATAGATTAAGATCTTGCGAGAGATTCAAAAAATTATCCGTTTTAGATAGAAACAATCTGGTCCGTCAACACAAACTTTGCATAAACTGTCTTTCGAATTCTCATATGACAAAAGACTGTGAAAGCAAATTCAATTGTGTATACTGTCAACGAAGACATCACTCATTGCTTCATGTTACCAATTTTCAAAATGTGAAGAAAAATCCATTTCAAAAAACCACGGGGTTAGTCGCTACAACTACATCAAGTAATCACGAAACCTCAAATCCCGAAAAAGGGAAGAACAACCATGTTGCTCAAAAGCAGCAAAAATTCAAGCGCTTCATTCAGAAAATGAAAGCAAAATTCTTTTACCCACTGCGGTCATCACCATTGAACATAAAGGTGATTTATTCAAACTAAGAGCGTTAATAGATCAAGGCTCTCAAAGATCCTTCATATCATCAAAGGTTCAAAATCGGCTAAAATTGCCAATAAAACATTCCAATTTTCAAATTTCGGGAATGGGCGGAAGAATTATTCAAAATTCTAATAAAATATGCCCAATCACCATAGTTTCTCCAACTGCGGATATACGAATGGATGCACAAGCCATCGTTCTACCGCAACTTACAAATTTGCTTCCAAACTATGAAGTAAATAAAATACACTGGGAAAAATGCTCACATCTCAAGTTAGCAGATCCCAACTGTCATACCCCATCACAAATCGACATATTATTAGGCAGTGACTTAATACCTCAAATAATTCTTGAAGGTATAGAGAAAATCTCCAATAAATTTAGCCCAAAATACAATCTTTGGGTGGATTATAAGTGGCCAAGTCACTGAAATAAATTCTTTCACAACACAAGTGGAAGATATAACAAACGAATACTTAAATAATGAACTTAAAAAATTCTGGGAAGTGGAAGAAGTAGCCCAGATTACCAAACTTTCAGAAGAAGACCGGGCATGCGAAGCCTATTACCAGTCCACAACAACAAGAAACGAACATGGTCGTTATGTTGTGCGACTGCCATTCAAATCCACCTTTCCAGAAACTATAGCTCTAGACCACTCTAGAATCTCAGCAGTCCAGCAATTCCTAAGCATGGAAAAAAGCCTGACGAAGAAAAATGCGCTAAAATCAGCATATGATAATGTGATGAAGGAATATCTTGACCTCAATCATATGGAAGAAACTGTACCATATGAAAAGATATCCAAAGGTAGATATTTATCTTTTTACCTTCCACATCATGGGGTAATAAGACCAGAAAAAATCACAACAAAAGTACGAGTGGTGTTCAATGCCTCAAAGTGTACGAGCTCAGGCAAATTACTCAATGATGTATTATACACAGGGCCAACATTACAACCTGATCTCATGATGCTAATACTAAATTGGCGCATGTTTAAATACGTTTTTAACGGGGATGTTGAGAAAATGTATAGGCAAATTCTGGTGCATGAAGATGACCAGGATTTCCAACGCATAGTCTTCCGCAATTCAATTAATAGTCCAATAAGCGACTACAAACTTAAAACATTTAACTTTGGCATCAACTGCGCACCCTATTTAGCCATTAGAACGTTACATGAATTTGCAAAAACTTGTGAAACAAATTTACCTTTAGCAACTTCTGTGTTGCAAACTCAAACATATGTGGATGACATTTTATCAGGTAGCCACAGTATATCAATAGCGTGCGAATCATTATCTCAAGTGATCAAAGCACTAAATTCAGCAGGTTTTCCCCTAAAGAAAATAACCTCAAATCATCCCGAAATAATCAAAGATATAAGAAAGGAAGACTTATTAGATACTGACTTCCTTAAATTCGAAAAAGCTAGTACAACAAAAACACTAGGGATTCAATGGAATGCGATAACAGATCAATTCTCATATACAATTGAGTCAATATCTGCACTGTCCGCCAGTACAAAACGACAAATCCTTTCCTCGGTGGCAAAACTTTTCGACCCCGCAGGATGGCTTTCGCCAATAATGATTCAAGCTAAAATTCTCATTCAAGAATTGTGGCAAGATGGCACTGAATTGGATGAACAGGTAAAACCTATACGTTTAACAAAATGGGTACAATTTGCTAACACTTTGCATACTATAGCAGAAATTCGAATCCCTCGATGGGTAAATTTCACCCCTAACATTAACACAGAATTACACGGTTTCTGTGATGCCTCTGAAAAGGCTTATTGCGCAACAGTCTACATACGCACTCAGTATGATAGCAAAATAACTTCACATCTTTTGGTAGCCAAAGCCAAAGTTGCACCTTTGAAGACACTAAGCCTGCCACGGCTTGAACTGAATAGTGCTCTATTGTTAGGAAAATAAATTTCAATAGTTCAAACCCATCTAAAATTAAACAATCACAAAATGTATCTCTGGTCAGACTCAGAAATAGTTCTAGCATGGTTGGAAAAACCACCCTATACTTGGAAGACATATGTATCGAATCGCATATCACAAATCTTAGACTTAGTTGGCTCAGCAAAATGGCAACATGTTGCAAGTGCAGATAACCCAGCGGATCTGGGGACAAGAGGTTGCAAACCACTTCACCTCACTAGCACTACACTCTGGTGGAACGGTCCCACATGGCTAACAGAATAACAAGAATTCTGGCCAACGTCTCCTGCTCGGAATATCATACCTCCGGAAAGTCGGAAAATAGAAAATTTTCACATCACTCCAGAAGAGGATAATATTCTCCAAAGATTTTCCTCATTTCCTCGAGCACTAAGGGTAGTCGCTTATATGCACAAATTCATCCATAAACTTAAACAAAAGGTGAAAAGGATATCAAACGATCCTTACATACAACTAACATATTCCGACTTGCAAGATGCCAAGGTCAGTCTAATCTTGTATACACAAACTCGCTATTTCAGCAAAGAGAAATCAAAGTTGCTTGAAAAGCGACCTCTCGAAAAGGGAAGCTCACTTCTCGTGTTAAACCCATTCCTGGACGCTAAGGGATTACTACGGGCAAATGGAAGACTAGCCAACTCCAGCCTTAGTTACAATGAACGACATCCCATCATTATTCCAGAGAAATCCCGTTTTACCTACTTATTTCTAATATATCTCCACCAGCTTACACTGCATGGTGAGCATCGCTTGATGCAACAAATGGTCCGGCAAGGGTTCTATGTACCGCGACTAAAGCCACAAATTAAAAGAACCATTTTCATGTGTGAACAGTGTACTATGTACAAGCACAAGATGCGTACGCAGATCATGGCAGCCCTACCACCTGAACGCTGCAACTATGCTTCACCCTTTACCATCACTGGGGTTGATTTTGCTGGACCTTTCCAGATAAAGGCCTCAATGCTAAGGTCTTCCTCATTTAGAAAAGGGCTGTCTTTGTGTGTTTTACAACAAAGGCAGTACACCTCGAGCTATGTTCGGATCTGACTACTGCGGCTTTTCTTGCAGCATTTGCCCGCTTTGTCGGACGACGCGGATTTCCTTTAAAAATTATGAGCGACAATGGAAAAACCTTTGTCGGAGCTCAAAGAGCCACGGAAAAGGAGTTTTTACAATTCATGAAAGAAGTATCCCCCGAAACTGTCAGAAAATATGCACCCAAAGGGATCGATTGGCAATTCATACCCCCATGTTCTCCACACTCGGACTCTGGGAATCAGCAGTAAAGTGCTTTAAGTCCCATTTAAAGAAAAGGGCTGGTAACCATAAATTCAATTATGAGGAGTTTTTTACATTACTCACTCGTATCGAAGCCGTACTAAACTCTAGACCTATCTCACCACTCTCGCAAGATCCCTCCGACTTCACAGCCTTAACCCCAGGGCATTTTCTCAAAGGAGCACCCATTCTGGCCACACTTGAGCCAGGCGTAGAGTCGCTATCCTTATTAAATCAATGGGAGAGAATTAAAATTCTCCATCATAATTTCAGTCGCAGATGGAAAGAAGACTATTTAAAGGACCTCCACAAGAGGTATAGATGGAAGACATCAGAAAATGCGCCAAAGCTTTGAGATTGTGTACTTATTAACGACGGTTGTCTTCCACCTACCGAGTGGCGATTTAGACGTATAGAAAAGCTCCATTACGGCTCAGACGGTCATGTACGAGTCGTTGATCCCCGTACTCAAAGCGGAATACTAACCAGACCGCTGGTTAAAATATGCTTTCTACCAACCGCGGATAATAGCGAAAATCCCAACATCAACTGTTCGGTCGGCAACCAACGGGGCACGTACTGGGCCTACTCCTCCGCCCCGCCCAACCAATGCTACTGTATCGACTGCCGCTTCTGGTAGTGGTTCACGAGCAGCCCCATCAACGCCATACGCTCAAGTCGAGCCCCTTCGCATCCGATGCCTGCTATGTCGAACGAAACATCGACTCCAGCATTGTGGGCTCTTTAAGGAGCTAACACCGACACAACACCAGCGTGTTGCCCAGGCACATGAGCACTGCCTCAACTGCCTCTCGCACACGCATGGGACGCAGGAGTATGTTTCTGCCTATTTATGCCATACGTGTGACAGATCACATCACACGCTGCTGCACAGGACCCCACGACGCGATGTAGGTCGGCCAGCTGCCCCAAGCACGGGTAGATCAACGCAAGAAAACCGGACGGTACGACGCCGAACTACTGCCCCATCAATGGCGTTCGCACCACGTTACACCAACCAGCAACTCTCCAGCAACTACAAAGATTTCTAGGCTGAATATTCGCCTAGGGGGGCCGGGATGGCTAAATGAGATAATGCCACAACACGAATACTCCACCACCACCAATTCACCACACACACAGAACCTACATTCCGCAGGACCCACACATCAACACTACCCACACGCCAGAGGACATCCACACAGGCAAACACGTACCGCACTGGTGAAAAGGGTCAACAAAAAAGTTCGAGATCAGTCTCGTTTTGATCTTCAAACGAAGCATACGCATCGCCGCTTGACCTCGCGCCTTTTCGGTCGTCCTGCGCCAAAATAGGCCCGCACAGTTATAAAATAAAATCACCTCCTGCAATTTAGTGAAATATCGAATCAAAACCTTGTAATTACTGTACTGTAATTTTAATCATTAAAAGGTCAAAGTAAACCCAAATTGAATTTACACATTAACCTGGGGGTTTATTTAAAGGAGTGGAAGTGGTAAGTGTCAAAAGACGAAAGTGAAGTGAGCATCTACTTAAACAATGCTACTTTAAACAAATAGATTTTGACAAAAAACGTTTTTCTCTATACTAAATGAAAAGTTTATAATATCACGAATTTCATACCAGGTTTCTAGTGTAGTGTGAAATGTGGTCGTGATATTAGGTTTGATAATTTTCGTTAGTGTATCTATCAAGTCTTGTGGTATTACGTACGTTAGGTTAGGTTAGATGGCTGATCAGAGATCGTCATGGACCAATAGATGTAGTCCTTTGTGAAGCCATTAAAAATCAAACTCCCGTAATCGGACTTAGAGATCGGTGAACCGCTTATTAGCCAATAAAAATTTGCAAAGGCGCTTAATTTCTGTGCCCGCCAGATCGGTGGGATGTCTGAAGGTATGTGCAACCAAGTGCCTAAGTCTTGATCTCCCAAAAGCAGGGCAGTCAAGAAGGAAGTGCTGGCTTGTTTCTACCGCATCTTCTTCTACGCAGCTTCTGCATGCGGCGTCCGGTAAGATTCCCAGTCTTACAGCATGTATGCCAATAGGGCAGTGGCCCGTCAATAGCCCCATCCCCAATGACAGGCTAGCTTTGCTGAGGGCAAAGAGATCACTAGATCTCCTGCGATCTATATTGGGCCAAAAGGCTTTTGCGACCGCACAGGTACCAATGCTGGTCCAACGCTGACCAAGCATCCGCGAGGCCCAGCTATCCAGTAGTAGAACACAAGAGGATGCAGGAGCACCTACCCATTCTCATTCTACCGATAGCGATTCTAGGGTGCCCTTCCTTGCCAGCTCTCTTGAGCAGCATATCTGCCGCTACCTTGATGGCTGCAACCTCAGCCTGGAAAACACTGCGATAGTCGGGAAGTCTGGAGCTGGATTTGATGGAGAGCTCCCGAGAGTAGACCCCTCCACCAACCTTCCTCCCAAGTTTTGACCCATCCGTGAAGAAGCTTACTGCCCCTCTCCTCCAACGGCTTCTACCCACCTACACCTTTCTCGTCGGTATATGGGCAGAGAAGGAGCCGCCAGAGTTCGGTATGGCGACTACATGATCCGACATAGCGACAGATGATCCGGTATGCAGTCAAAGTTTGTGAGGATATCCGAATGTCCAGATGGCGGTCCTTTAAGAATCCAGATTCTCTGAGTCTGGTAGACACCTTCGCGGCCGTACACCTTCCGGCAATATCTACCGGCGTTATGAGCACATGCTAATGAGCGCAGCTCGTTGAACGCTCTCAAGTTTCTTTGCAAGAGTGGTCTTCTGTAAAGCCCCCCACCACATGAAGACTCCATAGAACATTATGGGCTTGACTAAGGTGTCATAGAGTCAGAGTACCACCTTCGGTGAGAGATCCCACCTCTCGCCAATAGCTCCTCTACAGCATGCCTTTTTGGTTCTTTCCTCGATATTCGGCTTCCATGAAAGCTTCTTATCCATAATGAGCCCTAGATACTTCACTGTATCCGCCGGTTGTAGACGAATAACTCCCATTAGCGGCAGCGGTGCCACAGGCATCTTGTATTTTATACTAAATAAAACCATTTCTATTTTATTTGGATTGATGGCGAGTGCACATTCGACCGCCCATTTTGTTACAATGCTGAGATATCCCTGCGTCAACTTATACACAGTGCTTAGAAACTTTCCTTTCACTATAAGTGTTACATCGTCCGCATAGGCAATCTCCTGACAGCCAAGATCATCTAGCTATGTGAGAAGGTCGTTAACGACTGGGATCCATAGAAGAGGAGAGAGATAGTCCCTCGGAATGCGCATTCTTAAGTACCAGTCCAGCAGTCTCTTCACAGTTTTTAGTAAAAAAGAGGAGAGACTGATGGGCCGGAAATCCTTGACCGTGACATGGTAGCTCCTGCCAGCCTTCGGGATGAACGCAACTCTGACTCGTCTCCAGGCCCCGGGATGTAATCTGATGCAGCTCGCATAGAATGATTTGAACGAATTAATCGCCCAAGTCAAGTGACGCTCATCCAGAAAGTCGACAAAGGCCGTGTAGTCACCATGCAGCGATCCGAGAGATACCTCCGCAGAGGACGTGTTACTAGGGAAGTGAGCATCAAGGAGCATCTGAAGTGTCGCTTACTGGGACACAGGGGTTTTCGCGAGGATGCGCCTGAATCTAGAGGACTCGTGACAGAACTCCACTTTTTCGCAGAAGCTCTTCCACGAAATCCTCTTAGCCCCTCTTAGCTCGGACTTGTATATCGAAAGTCCTGTTTTATACAGGACCAAATCATCAGATAACCCACTCCTACGGGCCTTGTTAAATAAGCGTCTGAAGGACGCCCTAATTTCCGAGAGTTGCAAAGTCCACCATTGAGGCTTCCCTCTGCCCTTCGGTGTTTTCAATGTACAGGAGCTCTCCAGTGCAGTGTTGCACGCCGAGATGAAAGCTTCAAGATCGGCAGTGGCCAACTCGTCCACCCCCGGTGGGCGTGGGAGAGTTTGCCAAAGCCTTCTGCGGTAACCTTTCCAATCCGTGTTCCTGGGATTTCTGAAAGATTTTCTAGGCGGACCTTCTTCGTCTAGACTAAACCCGCTATACCTATGATCAGAAAAGGAGTGGTCATCGAGAACCCTCCAGTTCGAGATCAGCGGCGCAATACCGTGTGAGGATAGCGTTAGGTCTAGAACCTCTTTCCTGCCTGCGGTCACAAAAGTAGGGGAATTTCCCCTATTACAAATGCGAAAATTTTCGCTAACAATAAAATCAAAAAGCGACTCATCTCTAGTGTTGGTATCCGAGCTCCCCCGGATCGAATGTCGCGAATTGGCGTCCGAGCCGATGATGACGCCGGCACCATTCCGGCACGCTTCAGCCAAGATCTCCTTAGCAGTGCGGGAGGCGGCTCCACCTCATCGTCGTGAGGCACATACATATGCAGAGATGAGCCAGACATTCCCGGTGTCACACTGTAGCTTTGCTGTAACTACGTTAGCGTTGCTGAAATGAGGTAAAAGAAATACCGTTAGTTCGTTTCTGACCAGCATACAGGCTCTATTTCTACCTGCGTCCTTGGCTACCAGCAGCTTATGGCTCTTCGTCCTCAGCCCAAATATTCCGTTGCCAGTTAGCCACGGTTCCCGGATCAGGACCACATCGGATTCATCTTGCTCCAGATGAAGTAGTAGATTGGCCGAGGCCGCCTTTGCGTGATGGAGGTTAATCTGGAGGAATTTCATTTTTCAGACTCTCCTCAAGGAGCCCACATTCAGCGCTCAAGTCGTGATCGACCCTCACCTCCTCAAACAATTGTTTGAAGCTGAAAATGGAGTCGCCGATCGACGAATCGCTTCCAGAGCTCGCCACGGCCGAGAGGTTAGAGTCGTTTCCATGGTCATTTCACCATCACTAACGCCTTCTGCCTTCTCCCCCGCATCTGCAGCTTGAGTGTCATCAGCCCTGGCATCCGTTGTGAGTACCACCATTTCGAACCCATAGCTGATGTCCCCCTTGGTTTTGCTGAGAGGACCGATGGACTCCGCGTTAAGCATTATCAGAGCCTGCCGATATGGTTCATCGGTCCTCTCTAGCCTTATAACCTTCCAGTCATGCGCGGGAAGTGTGGGGCTACAGTACCTCAGGATTTCCTCGATCTCCTTCGCAGTGGATGGTTCGGCTGGCAGCCAGGCGCGAGCCCTTGGGCGAAGAGGAAGATCCTCTTTGTCCACGGCCTCCAATCTGGCTCCCTTCCAAACCTCCCCTACCAGAGAGACTGCCTTCTTATATAAGATGGCCGATCTTTCATCGGCACATCTTTGTCAGCTTGTGCAGCCCATGGTGCCAGCCGGCACTAACACATTTTGGAGGTGGCCCAGGGTTTTCCTTGACTACTTTGAGGAATACCGAAGAGTACTCTGAGGCCTGCCTCTGTTTTAACGGGACGAAGGCAGTTTCGACATTAGCCCGACAGCCATTTCTGATGGGTGTCACCCCATCATACTCAGGTGCCAGAATACCGCCATCACCAGCCCAGGGTTCTATCAGATCCAAATAAGTTTTCCTATTCTAAAAACCAGTTCGTTGTCAAAAGTTGTAAGGCCGTGAAGGCCGTAGGCCATTTAGCGTTACCCAGGATGCACCAGCGTGGTGGCGACCTGCTCTACATCCCAACGTGTGACGTAATTAACATAAAATCTCTCGTGGTTTGCAAAAATTGTTGCTCTTTCTAATGCATTTTATTCACATTTTTTTATCACAATTTGTGTTTGAAATTGGTTCAGTGGAGCGCTGATATCTTTAATTCTGATCGACGAGGATGATTCCTGCGAGTGTATGGAGTCGTTCGTAGTTACGTTTACATGACGGTTGAGTGCGTCGGCTACTACATTTCAATAAAGCTTTTCCATCGTTTTAATTTTGGATTTGGGTTGTCCTCTGATATTGAAAAAGCGGTGTAAATAGTAGTATTATTAGTGAGACCATACAGATAATTCCTAAGTTTCTTGAATGCCCAAACGATTGCTAACATTTCTTTTTCGTTTGTTGAGTAATTTTGTTCAATTCGAGTTAATGTACGTGAAATGAATACCATAGGTTTCTTGCCTTGTGACAATAGTGCTCTAATTGCATGATTGCTTGCGTCTGTAGTCAAATCAAATCCTTTTCCAAAATCTGGTTGGAATAATTCTATTTGTTCTTTTAGTTTATTTTTTAGTGTTTCAACAGCTTTAAGGGCTTCGTCATCTAATTTTACATGTACTGAAATATTACCATTCTCTCCTCGTAGGTAAAGTGTTAATGGTTTCGTTATGGATGCAAATCCTTTTATAAATTTTCTATAATATGAGGTCATTCCCAAGAAAGATCTTAAGTCTTTAAAATGTGTACGGGTTTTGTACCTATCTATAGCTTCTATTTTCCCTGGATCTACTGTAATTCTATTGTTTTTAATTATATGTCCTAAAAATTCTGTTTGTCTTTGAAAAAATTTTGACTTTTCATCCGAGATTTTCATGTTAGCTGCGTGTAAAGTGTGTAATATATTTGATATCTTTCTTATGTTGTTCTATATACACGTATGCGCATACTCCTATGAATGGTCAGAGGATATCGTCAACGCCTCTTCGAAAGATCGACGGTGCGTTTTTCAGTCCAAATGGTAGTCATAGAAATTCATATTTGGCATTATTTATTGAAAATGCGGTTTTTCCTCCTTTTTTTATTTTAATTTGATGAAATCCTGATTCGAAATCTAACGTCGTGAAGTACTGTGCTTCTCCTAAGTTTTGGAGCATCATGGTGATGTCCGGAATGGGATATCTATCAGCGATTGTTTGCGCTTTTAACTTCTGGAAGTCAATAACATGCGTCTTTTTGGGTTGCCTTGCTCGTCATTCCCTTGTTTAGAAACTGTCCATATGGGTGAATTGTACGGGATTTTGCTTGGCTGTATTATTTCATTATCTACAAATTTTTTATTTCAGTTCCTACAAATGCTCTATCCGCTTGGGGGTATGGATACTCTCTGGCCCAAATAGGATTATTTCTTTCTATTCTGATTTCTGCCTCTACTGTAGTTACGTAGGGTAATGTTTTACTCTGCTCATTTCTTTTCATTAATGCATTTATTTATTTTTTAGACATTTCTTCTCTTATCATATAATTTATTCTCGTTAATTTATTCTTTTTCACAATTAATACATTTCTTTATGTATCTATCATTGCTTTCATTTGCTTTAAACTTTTAATTCCTATCAAGAAATCGAAATCTTGTAAGGTATCGAGTTCTAAAAATTCCATTCCGAATCCAATTATATTCACTTTCTTTTTATACTTAATTAATGATTTACCGTGTAGCGGCTTTTTTTTACTTTCTACTTCTATCCATTTTACGTGAGGGAATTTTGGATTTACGTAATTTTCTTCTGCACCATTATCAATTAAAATATACACTGAGTTACCTTCATCTGGGGTCCTTACAAGCGTTGGTAACCCATGCCTTAGAATAAAAAATTTTCTTCCTGTTCATATTCTGTATTTGATTGTTGGTCGTGTGTAATTTTGTTGATCCGTTGATTCTTCGGTTGCATATTAGCTTGACTTGTATTATCTCGTTCTCGGTTGTATCCCAATGCTCCTGCTACTTTTTTAAATAGATTTTGATAATTCTGTCGAGACTGCGGATTTCGTGGTGGTTGTTGCTGATTCTTGTTGTAACCTTGTCTCGTTGGTCTACGGAACATGGTGGATGAATCGATATACATTGGTTCAACTAGGGTTGTTGTTGACAGGAATAATTATTCTGATGTTGATTGCTGAAATTAATATTATGATGATGATTGTATCGTGGAATGTACTCGAGGTTCTGATGGCGTGAATCATGTTGCATTGTACGGGCGATACTGTAGACATCTGCTAATGTTGTGCAGGCTCGTGCACAGACGACATTCTTGATAGCTATACTTCCCAGTCCAGTGACGAATGATCTGATTGCATTAGCTTGGATTTCTTGTGTCAATACTTGGACTATTCGTACTTCCCTGTATGTCATCTCAATCTTGGATAGCACTACATTCAATGCTTGTTTCATTGTCATTATATACATGCAGTGGTAGTTCTTTTGTTGTATTTTCGTCATCTCTTCCTTCAGAACGTATATTGGTCGTTTTTCGGCATAGGAATCGTCTAGCCTATCGATAATGTCTTGGAAGTTTCTTTTTACGCTGTGGTTGATCAGGATCTGCGCTGCTTTGCCAGTAATATTTCCTCTGATCATTATTAATGCTTGGGCATATATGTATATTATGTCCTTCGAATTGTCGTATGTCTTCCATTAATGTGGTTGTTACTTTGCTCCAATTCCTGTATTCGTTGTAATTCCCTTTAATTTATTATTGTATTGTTATTGCTTTAAACATATTCAGATCCACTTCTTCTGGTCTGGTGTAAGAACATATTTGTTCTGTACGTTGTGGAATGGTTGCACTTCTTCCTAATTGTAGTTCAGAAAACTGTCGTTGCAGATCGGCGACTGCGTTGGTTAATGCAATTAAATTTGCTTGCTTTGTCATCTTGCTGATTTATTTTACTAAGGATCGGTCTCCAGCTATATTTTTGGAGCGCTGCTTGGTATGGTATTCTTTCTATGAAAGCGTGTTGCTTGCCAAGGATGGTATATTGATCCTTTACTTTCAATTTGTTGTCATATTAGAAGTTTTATGCGAATCCCTTTTTTGACGTTGTGTGGGATGATGCACCGGTAAACTTCTTGGATGGTTTAAATGAATCCTTTTTTGCTTCCAGGGACTAAGTTCTTCCCTTTCAGGCAGACCGTCTAAGCGTTGGGCGCCAGTTAATTTATTTACTCGTTAGGAATAAAATAAATATATAATTTTAAGTCAGCCAATGAGATTGGTTCTGACTGAGCCTTTATTTGTATAATATTTCACCGTATTCACATGTACTTCAATATTATTATTATTATTATTATTATTATTATTATTATTATTATTATTATTATTATTATTACATTTTCCCAGAAATATGGAAGAGGCAGCATCTGACCCTAATAAGCAAAGGCAAAGGAGACCCAGGAACACCATCAGCATACCGACCTTTATGCATGCTAGACACAGCAGGAAAGCTATTAGAAAGACTGTTGAAACCCCGCATCATAGCCGCCATAAACGATGCTGGAGGCCTATCAGAGCGACAACATGGCTTCAGACCAGGCAGGTCCACCATCGGAGCCGTGGAAGACGTCGTGCGCAGCGTGGAGGAAGCTCATCCAAAGAACAACTTCTCGAGGCCAATAGTCCTCTTCGCAACAATAGACATACGAAATGCTTTCAATAGCGCAAAATGGGAAAATATGATAGACGCACTGGAAAATCGCTTCAAAACGCCCTTCTACTTGATGAAAATGATACGAAGCTATCTTAAGGACAGGAAACTATTGTACGATACGAGTGACGGCCCACAAAGTAAGGAAATAACCTCTGGAGCAGCGCAGGGATCAATACTTGGACCAGATTTTTGGAATGCCAGCTACGATGGAATTCTAAACGTTGAAATGCCTGACGATTGCTACCTCGTTGGCTACGCAGACGATATCGCCGCCGTCATAACCGCGCGTAATACCGACATGGCCAGGCGTCGACTGACACAAGTTATGATACGAACACAGACATGGTTGGACTCACACGGCCTCAGCCTAGCTGCCGAAAAAACCGAACTTATCCTGCTCACTAGGAAACATATCCCGCTGGAGGTAAACATGCAAGTTCATTCAGAAACTATTAAAACGACGAAAACCCTAAAATATCTAGGAATAAGAATGGACAACAAATTGACGTACTGGGCTCAAATCCAACATGCTGCAAAAAAGTCAGCCAATATAACCATGGCGCTATCAAGACTCATGGCAAACACCGGAGGCCCACTTGCAAGTAGAAGGAAATTGCTTATGGACACAACACAGTCAGTGCTACTATACGGTAGCGAAATATGGGCCGACACATTAAATGCAGAACACAGACGGAAAGTGCTTGCTAAAGTGCAGAGAACTGCAGCCCTAAGAGTCGCCTCGGCGTACCGCACTGTATCCGAATCCGCAGTGCTAGTGATAAGCGGCGTCATCCCAATAGACCTTCTCGCAAAGGAGAGAAGACAACTATGGCTATGGAAGAAAGACGGAATAGAAATACACATGGCCACAAGACAACAGGCGAGGAAGCAAACTCTTGAACTCTGGCAAGATCGGTGGACAAGGGAGAGCAAAGGAAGATGGACCGCCAAACTGATTAAAGAAATAGAGAAGTGGCACAGTAGGAAACACGGCGAGGTAAACTACTATATAACACAGATGCTGTCCGGCCACGGGTATTTCCGAAAATACCTATACAACATGGGAAAAGCAGAAAGCCCAGCATGTATTTATGGAGACGAACCACTAGACGATGCAAACGATGGAAAGAAGCCCGAAGGACTGTACAAAACAAACTCGGAGAACTAAGTGCGGAAAATCTCTTAGAAAAAATGATATCTAGCAGCGAAAACTGAAAAATAATAGCCTCGTAGGTGGAACATGTTCTGCGCACTAAAAAAAGAGACATGGACGCGGACTCCCAATAGAAGCCTAGCCAAATTGCTTGATGCTGGCTACAAAATCGTAGGCATCCCTGGACGCAGGGAGAGTAGAAATTGACCTGTAATGGGTCCATCTTGGAAACCTTGCCCTGAAGTAATGCGAAAGCGGTCCCAGGGTAGGGGAAAAAATTCCATGATAGAAGGGGGGAGTGTTTTAGTGGGTACACCACTCACGTAGGATGACGATCCCTATATGGTGCGAAGGCATTTTAAACCCTCCTTACGGCCTAAAAAAAAAAAACAAAAAAAAATAAAAAAAAAAAAAAAAATATTATTATTATTATTATTATTATTATTATTATTATTATTATTATTATTATTATTATTATTATTATTATTATTATTATTATTATTATTATTATTATTATTATTATTATTATTATTATTATTATTATTATTATTATTATTATTATTATTTTTATTATTATTATTATTATTATTATTATTATTATTATTATTATTATTATTTTTATTATTATTATTATTATTATTATTATTATTATTATTATTATTATTATTATTATTATTATTATTATTATTATTATTATTATTATTATTATTATTATTATTATTATTATTATTATTATTATTATTATTATTATTATTATTATTATTATTATTATTATTATTATTATTATTATTATTATTATTATTATTATTATTATTATTATTATTATTATTATTATTATTATTATTATTATTATTATTATTATTATTATTATTATTATTATTATTATTATTATTATTATTATTATTATTATTATTATTATTATTATTATTATTATTATTATTATTATTATTATTATTATTATTATTATTATTATTATTATTATTATTATTATTATTATTATTATTATTATTATTATTATTATTATTATTATTATTATTATTATTATTATTATTATTATTATTATTATTATTATTATTATTATTATTATTATTATTATTATTATTATTATTATTATTATTATTATTATTATTATTATTATTATTATTATTATTATTATTATTATTATTATTATTATTATTATTATTATTATTATTATTATTATTATTATTATTATTATTATTATTATTATTATTACACAAAGAGCAGTAAACTATCTAGGCGTAAGACTGGACCCCAGACTAACTTTCTGGGTACAAATCCAGCACGCCGCAGGAAAGGCAGCGAAGATCACCTCCCAACTGAGCCGATTAATGGCCAACATAGGAGGCCCCAGCCAAGAAAAGAGAAAGCTCCTAATGTCGACGACAGTCAGCGTCTTACTATACGGAGCCGAGATCTGGGCAGACGCGCTTAAAAAGGAAAACCGGCGTAAGGTAATGGCCAGAGTACACCGCACCGCAGCCCTCAGAGTTGCATCAGCCTACCGGACAGTATCCGGCGATGCAATATTAGTTATAAGCGGCAATGCCCCAATCGACCTACTAGCATACGAAAGGAAAAAGCTGTGGGAGCTAAGGAAATCATCCGATCATAACAAGAGCGCAATACAACAAATAAGGAAAGATACAATAACAGCATGGCAACAAAGATGGGAGAATGAACGTCGCGGCAG